>JAIEZT010000021.1:17996797-18029297 GCA_019594935.1 Periophthalmus modestus
CTGGTTCAGTCCTGGTTTAGTCCTGGTTTAGTCCTGGTGTAGTCCCAGTTTAGTCCTGGTTCAGTCCTGGTTTAGTCCTGGTTCAGTCCTGGTTCAGTCCTGGTTCAGTCCTGGTTCAGTCCTGGTTCAGTCCTGGTTTTAGTCCTGGTTCAGTCCTGGTTTCAGTCCTGTCCTGGTGTAGTCCCGGTTTAGTCCCGGTTCAGTCCCGGTTCAGTCCCGGTTCAGTCCTGGTTTAGTCCTGGTTTAGTCCTGGTTCAGTCCTGGTTTAGTCCTGGTGTAGTCCCGGTTCAGTCCCGGTTCAGTCCCGGTTCAGTCCTGGTTCAGTCCTGTTTACTCCTGGTTTACTCCTGGTTTAGTCCTGGTTTAGTCCTGGTTTAGTCCTGGTTTAGTCCTGGTTCAGTCCTGGTTTAGTCCCGGTTTAATCTCTCGGCATCTCTGTGGTGCTCTCAGACTGGTGCTTGTTTTGGCTCTTGGGTCTAAAGCTTAAATGAGTTTTGGATGAAGAGAGTTTGTTTGTGCTGATTTAAAAAAAAAATGACCACATGGAAAACACCAGGAAAAGAAAGAGAGCCGAGTTTAAATGAGCTGAAGGAGAGAAGTAATGCCCAATTAGAGTCTGATAACAACAGGGACCCAGGGACAGAGGGAGGAAGAGGAGAGAGGGGAGGAGGGAGAGGAAGAGGGAGACAGAGAGAGGAAGAGGAGAGACTGGAAGAGGGAGGAAGAGGAGAGAGGGGAGGAGGGAGAAAGGGAGGGTGAGGGAGGGAGCAGGAAAGGGAGAGAGGGAGGAAGAGTGAGAAGGAGTGAAGTGAGGGAGGGGGGGTAAAGAGGTAATGCCCAATTAGAGTCAGATCGAGGGAGAGAGGGAGATGGAGGAGAGAGAGGAGAGAGGGGTAATGCCTAATTAGATTGAACAAACAACAGAGACCAAGTTACACGGAGGAAGAGAGAGAGGAAGAGAGGGAGGGAGAGAGGGAGGGAGAGAGGGAGAGACAGATTGGTGAGGCAGCACTGGGGTCTTTTTAGTCCAGATTTAGTTACATCTGCACATTCTTGCTCTTGTGTTGATTAAAGCTTGGACCTCGTTTAGTCCTGATACAGAACTGGTTTAAACCTGATTTAGTCCTGGTTTAGACTGGATGTAGACCAGGATTTAATCCTGTTTTAGTCCGTGTTTATTACTGTTTTAGTCCTGTTTTAGTTTTTGTTTTAGTCCAGCTTTAGTCCTGGTTTAGTCCTGGTTTAGTCCTGGTTTAGTCCTGGTTTAATCCTGGTTTAGTCCTGGTTTAGTCCTGGTTTAGTCCTAGTTCAGTCCTGGTTCAATCCTGGTTTAGTCCTGGTTTAGTCCTGGTTTAGTCCTGGTTTAATCCTGGTTTAGTCCTGGTTTAGTCCTGGTTTAATCCTGGTTTAGTCCTGGTTTAGTCCTGGTTTAGTCCTGGTTCAGGCCTGGTTTAATCCTGGTTTAATCCTGGTTTAGTCCTGGTTTAGTCCTGGTTTAATCCTGGTTTAGTCCTGGTTTAGTCCTGGTTCAGGCCTGGTTTAATCCTGGTTTAATCCTGGTTTAGTCCTGGTTTAGTCCTGGTTTAGTCCTGGTTTAATCCTGGTTTAGTCCTGGTTTAGTCCTGGTTTAATCCTGGTTTAATCCTGGTTTAGTCCTGGTTTAATCCTGGTTTAGTCCTGGTTTAATCCTGGTTTAATCCTGGTTTAATCCTGGTTTAGTCCTGGTTTAGTCCTGGTTAATCCACCTGTCAGTCATGTCCTCTGGAATCAGACAGACTCCAGATCCACTAGTCTTGGTGAACTTTTGTCAAAGTGTGTGGCTCTGGCTGCACAGGTCAGGTTTAGTCCTGGTTATGAAGCATTTGAATCGAGATTCATGTGTAATGGTCAGTGATTAGCTTGGCTCTTTTTAATGTTTGAGCCTTTCTGTGTGGAGTTTGCATGTTCTTCCTGTGTCTGGGCAGGTTTAACCCAGAGACACTGAAGGTCAAATGCATTTTTAACCTAGAGACTCAGAAGGATAACATTTTAATCAAGATTGAGATTCAGCCGTGTCTAATGGTCAGTGATCATGTGTTTTTAATGCAGAGGTCCACAGCCAACCCTCTGTCAGGACTGAGGTTTGGAGCAGACGTCAGGTTTCAATCTTTCAAAAAAATAAAAACTCAAAGCAAAAAATAACATATCTCCAGCCTTCTGCTGTAGATGCGGTAGACCCACTTTGAGTGATTTAAGAAGTTATAATCAAAATCTTTATTTAATACCACTGGGACTCATTGCAAATACATTTTATTGATCAAACCTTCTCTTCTAGTGTTGGGCACATTTTACATACTTTCACTTTCAGTTCCGTAAGAAGAAAAACAAGTTATGTTTACAGTCCCAATGTCGGCTTTAGTCCTGGTCGAGTCCTGTTTTAGGCCCGTTAAAGTCTTAGTTTAGACCAGCTGTGGTCTGTTTTGGGTTTATATTTTTACAGGGTCTGTGTGTCCCTCAGTCGTCCAGGTCTGATCCATGGTAAAAGCCAAAAGTAAAATCTGTCACTGGACAAATTGTTGTAGGAGTGAAGACGTTTCGCTGCTCGTCCAAGTCTCTTCTTCAGTTCTGGTCAGATTCCTGGTGGACACTGACTTAGTCTGGTTAGTTTACAGTTTGTGTTTGTAGTCTGGGTCTGTTGAGCTGACTTTTAACTTTTATACAGCTCTTAATGGGTGTTTTTCACACCAATTAGCATCCTGGCTAGCTCTAGTCTATTGTTCTCTTTGTTTCCTTTCTTTCCTTTGGGTCTGAGGATGGAGTTATAGATGGGGGAGAGATGATGTCGTAGGCCCCCATTCCTATTCAAGGAAAGATTGTCTTATCTTAGATTGTCATTTATTTTCTTGTTCAGATCTGAACCTCATTATCTGCAAAGCAGTAGTTAGTGTCTTTGAGATGGAGATGTGCAGCAGACTGTGGTCCTGAGCTGCTCTTAGTGCAGACTTAGTGTAGCTCAACAGACCCAGACTACAAACACAAACTGTAAACTAAAGCTGGTTCAGTGCAGTTAGCGCCTCCTTCAGACAGATATAAGTCAGTGTCCAGCAGGAATCTGACCAGAACTGAAGAAGAGACTTGGACGAGCAGCCGAACGACTTCACTCCTTGAACGTTTTATCCAGTTGACAGAATTTACCTTTGTCTTTTACTATTTTTATAGAGCTTGTTCTGGTTTTATATTTGTCCAGTGTTGTTGTTGTTTTTATTGGTTCTGGTTCTGGTCCAGGTCCAGTTTTATATTTGTCCAGTGTTGTTGTTGGCTCTGGTTTGGCTCCAGGTTCAGTCTGAGCAGGTTTCTCTCACAGATAAAGAACAGTTCAATAGCAGGAAGTGCCCAAGGCTGCACTGGTACACGTGACCTTTGAACTCATGCCACTGTTATATGAGTTTATATGAGTCAAAGGAGCTGTCCTAACAGCCCAAAACATGCACCACACTCCCCCAGCTAGGTACTACTGACCAGTATCTAGTGATGTAATGATACTGAAGTTTAAAGTTTGAAGGAATAGACTCGATACTTAATACTGATCCCAGTACCACAATGATAATAAAACACTCTTTCTTTAGACAATAAACTATGATGTTCCACATTAATGTTGTACTTTGTGTTGTTCCATGTGTGTTATGTGTGTGATCCTCAGTGTGTGTTATATGTGTGTGATCCTCAGTGTGTGTTATGTGTGTGATCCTCATGTGCAGGAGGGTCATAGTGTCCCTGGTGCTATACTCGTCTGTGTCTTATACAGAGACACAGAGACACATCAGTATAAACAGATTCAGGTTCGTTTCTGTCCTGAGAATGGGACTTTTTTGTTTTGATACCTGTGAACAATGAGGATCTAGTTTCTAGTGACAACCAGGACCAGCTCAGATCTGGAGCAGAGTCTAACCCGTGTATCTGTTTGTATGTTTGTGTTTGTTCCAGATGAAGGAGACGTTCGCTCGCAGCAGTGTGTCGTGTCTCACTCTGACCGGAGCCGACTTGTCCTCATCTGACCCCTGCTCCCAGGTCACCCAGCAACTGCACCTGCTCATAGAAAAGGTACTACTACTACTACTACTACTGTTACTACTGCAACTGCACCTGCTCATAGAAAAGGTACTACTATACTACTACTACTGTTACTACTGCACTGCACTGCTCATAGAGAAGGTACTACTACTACTAATGTTACTACTGCAACTGCACCTGCTCATAGAAAAGGTACTACTACTACTACTGTTACTACTGCATGTTGCACTGCTCATTGTTCTCATGTACTACTACTACTACTACTACTACTACTACTACTACTACTACTACTACTGTGATACTACTACTACTACTACTACTGCAAACTGCACCTGCTCATAGAGAAGGTACTACTATACTACTATACTACTACTACTACTGTACTACTGCAACTGCACTGCTCATAGAGAAGGTACTACTACTACTACTACTGTGTACTACTACTGTTACTACTGTTACTACTGTTACTACTGCAACTGCACCTGCTCATAGAGAAGGTACTACTACTACTACTACTGTTACTACTGCAACTGCACCTGCTCATAGAAAAGGTACTACTACTACTACTGTTACTACTGTTACTACTGCAACTGCACCTGCTCATAGAAAAGGTACTACTACTACTACTACTGTTACTACTGCAACTGCACCTGCTCATAGAGAAGATACTACTACTACTACTACTGTTACTACTGTTACTACTGCAACTGCACCTGCTCATAGAAAAAGGTACTACTACTACTACTACTGTTACTACTGCAACTGCACCTGCTCATAGAGAAGGTACTACTACTACTACTACTACTACTGTTACTACTGCAACTGCACCTGCTCATAGAGAAGGTACTACTACTACTACTACTGCTACTACTGTTACTACTGCAACTGCACCTGCTCATAGAGAAGGTACTACTACTACTACTACTACTACTACTGTTACTACTGCAACTGCACCTGCTCATAGAGAAGGTACTACTACTACTACTACTACTACTACTACTGTTACTACTGCAACTGCACCTGCTCATAGAGAAGGTACTACTACTACTGCAACTGCACCTGCTCATAGAGAAAGTACTACTACTACTACTACTACTGTTACTACTGCAACTGCACTGCTCATAGAGAAGGTGCTACTACTACTACTACTACTACTGTTACTACTGTTACTACTGTTACTACTGCAACTGCACCTGCTCATAGAGAAGGTACTACTACTACTGTTACTACTGCAACTGCACCTGCTCATAGAGAAGGTACTACTACTACCACTACAACTACTACTACTGTTACTACTGCAACTGCACCTGCTCATAGAGAAGGTACTACTACTACTACTACTGTTACTACTGTTACTACTGCAGCTGCACCTGCTCGTAGAGAAGGTACTACTACTACTACTACTACTGTTACTACTGCAACTACTGCACTGCACCTGCTCATAGAGAAGGTACTACTACTACTACTACTGTTACTACTGCAACTGCACCTGCTCATAGAGAAGGTACTACTACTACTACTACTAACTACTGTTACTACTGCAACTGCACCTGCTCATAGAGAAGGTACTA
Source organism: Periophthalmus modestus (assembly GCA_019594935.1). Classification (NCBI taxonomy): domain Eukaryota; kingdom Metazoa; phylum Chordata; class Actinopteri; order Gobiiformes; family Gobiidae; genus Periophthalmus; species Periophthalmus modestus. The sequence goes on from JAIEZT010000021.1 coordinate 18,002,419, forward strand.
CTACTACTACTACTGTTACTACTGTTACTACTGCAACTGCACCTGCTCATAGAGAAGGTACTACTACTACTACTACTGTTACTACTGCAACTGCACCTGCTCATAGAGAAGGTACTACTACTACTACTACTACTACTGTTACTACTGCAACTGCACCTGCTCATAGAGAAGGTACTACTACTACTACTACTACTGCTACTACTGTTACTACTGCAACTGCACCTGCTCATAGAGAAGGTACTACTACTACTACTACTACTACTGTTACTACTGTTACTACTGCAACTGCACCTGCTCATAGAGAAGGTACTACTACTACTACTACTGTTACTACTGCAACTGCACCTGCTCATAGAGAAGGTACTACTACTACTACTGCTACTACTGTTACTACTGCAACTGCACCTGCTCATAGAGAAGGTACTACTACTACTACTACTACTGCTACTACTGTTACTACTGCAACTGCACCTGCTCATAGAGAAGGTACTACTACTACTACTACTGTACTACTGTTACTACTGCAACTGCACCTGCTCATAGAGAAGGTACTACTACTACTACTACTACTACTGTTACTACTGCAAACTGCACCTGCTCATAGAGAAGGTACTACTACTACTGCAACTGCACCTGCTCATAGAGAACTACTACTACTACTACTGTTACTACTGCAACTGCACCTGCTCATAGAGAAGGTGCTACTACTACTACTGTTACTACTACTGTTACTACTGTTACTACTACTGTTACTACTGCAACTGCACCTGCTCATAGAGAAGGTACTACTACTACCACTACACTACTACTACTGTTACTACTGCAACTGCACCTGCTCATAGAGAAGGTACTACTACTACTACTACTACTGTTACTACTGTTACTACTGCAGCTGCACCTGCTCGTAGAGAAGGTACTACTACTACTACTACTACTGTTACTACTGCAACTGCACCTGCTCATAGAGAAGGTACTACTACTACTACTACTGTTACTGTTACTACTGCAACTGCACCTGCTCATAGAGAAGGTACTACTACTACTACTACTACTACTACTGTTACTACTGCAACTGCACCTGCTCATAGAGAAGGTACTACTACTACTACTACTACTACTGTTACTACTGTTACTACTGCAACTGCACCTGCTCATAGAGAAGGTACTACTACTACTACTACTACTTACTACTGCAACTGCACCTGCTCATAGAGAAGGTACTACTACTACTACTGCTACTACTGTTACTACTGCAACTGCACCTGCTCATAGAGAAGGTACTACTACTACTACTACTACTACTGTTACTACTGCAACTGCACCTGCTCATAGAGAAGGTACTACTACTACTACTACTACTGTACTACTGCAACTGCACCTGCTCATAGAGAAGGTACTACTACTACTACTGCTACTACTGCTACTACTGCAACTGCACCTGCTCATAGAGAAGGTACTACTACTACTACTACTACTACTACTACTACTACTACTGTTACTACTGTTACTACTACTGTTACTACTGCAACTGCACCTGCTCATAGAAAAGGTACTACTACTACTACTGTTACTACTGCAACTGCACCAGCTCATAGAGAAGGTACTACTACTACTACTACTACTACTACTACTACTACTACTACTACTACTACTGCAACTGCACCTGCTCATAGAGAAGGTACTACTACTACTACTGTTACTACTGCACCTGCTCATAGAGAAGGTACTACTACTACTACTGTTACTACTGCAACTGCACCTGCTCATAGAGAAGGTACTACTACTGTTATGCTGGTGTTATACTGGTGCTGTACTACAACTGCTACTGCTGCTAATACTGCAGCTACTCCTCCCACTACTACTGCTGCTATACTACTGCAACTGCTCCTGCTCATAGAAAAGGTACTATTGCTACTACTGCTAGTGTTGCTGCTGCTGCTACTACTTCTTCTAAACTACTACTGCAACTACCACTATACTACTGTTGCAGCTGCACCTGCTCGTAGAGAAGGTACTTGTACTCATGCTGGGCCCCTGGTACGACACTGGGCTGTAGGAGGGTGGGAGGGCATCTGACACACGGCATAACGGATGTGTCCTTCCTCTTCTCCAAACATGCTTCAGTTGTATCTCTAGGTCAAAGTCGTTCATCCTCCTGATTAAGTCCTGACACCTCCTCCGTCTTTTCTCTTTTCCCACACTCCCTCTCCTCCTCCTCTATCATTCCTCTCTCTCCCACTCCTCTTTCTCCTCCTCCTCCCCCACCCTCCCCCTCTCTCTATCTCTCCCCCTCCATCCCTCTGCTCTTCTCACTTCCTCCCCTCCCCCTCCTGTCCTCTTCACCAATCCCTTTTCTCTCCCTTCCTCTCCTATTTCTCTTTCGTTTCCTCCCCTTTCTCTTCTTTTGCTCACCTTCCACACTCCCCCGCTTTCTCTCCTCTTTACTCCTCCTTTCTCACCCCCCCTCCGTCTTTCTCCTGTTTCCTCCTACTCTCCCTTTCTACCTCTTCTCCTCTTTCTCTCTCCCTCCTCTCTATCCCCTTTCCCTCTTCTAGGGATGGGACGATATTAAAATTTAGACTCGCGATTATCGTGACCAAAATAAAATGCAGATTTGGACTTCACTCACCTTTGAGGCTCTGGTTCTGTCAAACATCAACATATTCCACAAAGTTGGTCTCATTCGTTCCTACAGATCCAGAGAATATAACCCACTGAAGAAATCATGTCCACAAAATAAGTCAGATCCTCCATGTTCAATCTGCTGCAGGAAAGTATTCCACACGCGAAATCTGTTCTGTCACTTTTTTGCATTTTTTTTGGTCGATTTCAGGTATAATAAACTTAAGACAGGCCGACTTTGTGTCTCAGAGATAAACACACGTGTTATCTTCTGACACCAGTGTTGTCCAATCAGGTGGAGGTTGTGTCACTGGAGCCACAAACAGTGAATCAGTGAAACATGTGACTGAAAGTTTATGCCCCACTCTCCCCCGTGTAGAATCAACCAATCACATCACACACGTTTAGTGACATTTTCTCCTCACTCTGCAAACTCTGTCTGTTTACGGAAAATCTCGGCATGTCACACACATGTCACACACATGTCACACACATGTCACACACATGTCACACACATGTCACACACATGTCACACATGTCACACACATGTCACACACATGTCACACACATGTCACACACATGTCACACACATGTCACACACATGTCACACACGTGTGTCACACGTGTGTCACACGTGTGTGACATGTGTGTGACATGCCGAGATTCTCCGTAAACAGACAGAGTTTGCAGAGTGGATCTGTGCATAATGCGGCGCATTCTAGGCGCTGTTGTTTCACTTCTAAACATGATGAAACGGACAAAACAAAGGAAGTACGCGCTCGAGGACACTGTGGATGTTTGTACAAGTTAAACTAGAGGCGTCTCTGACCCGGAGCGGCTCGTGTCAGAGTGAAGACGACTGTGGACTCAGGAGGAGAGGAGTTTATTTTTTGATGGATTCGATGTTGTTCTCGATCGGTGAGCGTGGTTTATTCTGCTGTTGACATGACTGTAGGTAAATATATATGTGTGTGTGTCTGTAAAATGCTGTTTAGCTACGACACACAACACAATCTACATTCAATAGTTTATGTCACTTACGATGAATATTTTCGGCTCAACTTTTTTTCGGCACCAGACTCTGCACCAGAACAGGCACAGACAAGTGTCATTGCTGTGGCAGAGCGCCCCCTTGTGAGCAAACACCAGAACTAGCATCTAAACGTTGTATTGAAACCAGAAACATGAGGCAGTCTGGTGCCGTAAAGACGATTATAATCGTGCGCGATGATCACGATTATGGAAAAATGCCACGAACGATTAATTGCGGACCTTTTTTTTTTTTAATCGCAATTAACGATATTATCGTATATCGTCCCATCCCTACCCTCTTCCCACACTCCCCAACTTCCTCTCCTCCTCTCTTCCCTCCCCCTCTCCTCCTCCTCTTCTATTATTCTGCTGTTATCTGACACATTCATAAAGTCTGGACTCCACATTTGGCTGTTCCTCCCTCCTCCCTCTGTCAGGCTGTTCTGGACATCGGCCTCAACCCCCCACACTGACCACACCAGGTCACTCCTCTTCTTTATAAGTCCGCCCGGGTTTGCTTTTAGTCCCGGTGTAGTCCCGGTTTAGTCCTGGTTTAGTTCTGGTTTAGTCCTGGTGTAGTCCTGGTTTAGTTCTGGTTTAGTCCTGGTGTAGTCCTGGTTTAGTTCTGGTTTAGTCCTGATTTAGTCCTGGCTTAGTTCTGGTGTAGTCCTGGTGTAGTCCTGGTGTAGTCCTGGTGTAGTCCTGGTTTAGTTCTGGTTTAGTCCTGATTTAGTCTTGGTTTAGTCCTGGTGTAGTCCTGGTGTAGTCCTGGTTTAGTCCTGGTGTAGTCCTGGTTTAGTCCTGGTTTAGTCCTGGTTTAGTCCTGGTTTAGTCCTGGTGTAGTCCTGGTGTAGTCCTGGTGTAGTCCTGGTGTAGTCCTGGTGTAGTCCTGGTGTAGTCCTGGTCTAGTCCTGGTTTAGTCCTGGTTTAGTCCTGGTGTAGTCCTGGTTTAGTTCTGGTTTAGTCCTGGATGTAAACAGACATATTTTTAGGCTCATGTCTCTTGTGTTTCCATTGTTCCTGAGTCTGATGCACAGATGACACATGGGACTGGGGCAGAACTAAATATCGGTGCCAGATATCGACTGAAGTTTTTCAGTACTCAGACGATCCTCCAATATCGCTGTGTTTCAGACGACATCGCCACATTCTATGATGTGGTGATGTCCCATCACCACATTTAAACAGGTATATCATCCATCTCTATTTGACAGTGGGTGGAGCTTGTACCTGTGGGCGGAGCCTGTAGTTTCTCTGGAGTCTGTAAACGATCTGAGTCTAGCACAAAGAGGCCGTTCATGGGCGACCCACTGTAATCACCAAAGGAATGTCACTACACAAGCTAAGCTAACATGTTACTGCTACAACCACTAAGCTAACATGCTACTGCTACAACCACTAAGCTAACATGCTACTCCTATAACCACTCACCTGGAGTTACCTAGAGTCACCTAGAGTCACCTAGAGTCACCTGGACTCCCCTGGACTCCCCTGTTGTCCCCTGGACTCCCCTGGACTCCCCTGGACTCCTCTGGACTCTCCTGGACTCTCCTGGACTCCCCTGATGTCCCCTGGACTCCCCTGGACTCCCCTGGACTCCCCTGGACTCTCCTGGACTCCCCTGATGTCCCCTGAACTCCTCTGGACTCACCTGGACTCCCCTGATGTCCCCTGGACTCCCCTGGACTCCTCTGGACTCCCCTGGACTCCCCTGATGTCACCTGGACTTCCCTGGACTTCCCTGGACTCCTCTGGACCTCTGTTCTGTCTCTGTTGCAGTTCTGACACACACTGTGTTGTTGCATTTCAAATCAGAAAACAACAACAGCTTTTAAAATGTCACATTAAAGTTTATAAACGTGTCTTGTGTCTTGTGTCCACAGTCCCTGTCCCAGCGATACCAGAGACAGATCTCCTCGGCTGTCAGAGGTGAGGGTTTAAATCTGAAGGTTGGAGGTTAGATTCTACTCCACACTTGACCTGCCCTGCAGTAATCTATAAGTTTGGGGGTTTAGTAAAAAGTGAGATTTAATTTTATTCCTTTACTCATTCTGCCCCAGGGCAGCTGTGACTCCACACTGATCAGGAACAGATTCATTCTGTTATCTGGGCCATGTTAGACAGTTCATTGTATCGCTAGGCTCAGAACTTGGTGTCACATCTAACGCCTTTGAGGGCAGATCCTTGATCCAGATCCTTTTCCAATTTGCAAAGAGGTTACATTTTTCAACTCTGTTTCTGGTGCTTGGTTCGGTTCTGTTCCGGCTCAGATGAACAGGAACAGTGGTCTGAACACAGAATGCTAAGCTTACGCTAACACTAACCTTTGAGGAACATAGAATCCTCAATTAAAGCATCTCCTGTCTCCTGTTTTAGACGAGGTGTCGCGGGTGCTGCCCTCTGTGGTTCTGGAGGACCACACCTCCTCTCGGCCCAAAGTGGCGGCTCACGTCACCGGGAGCTTTGTGTCTAAACCAAGTCAAGACGCAGCAGGTGAGTCTGAGTTTGTGGACAGTCTGCAGTCTGACTGGAGTCTGTCTCACACATTCTAACGTACTCTCTCTCTCCTTTTCTCCCTCTTTACCCCCTCCCTCCAGCCTCTTCGTGGAGCGGCCGTCGCGTTCAGGGACAGAAGATCTCGTGGTGGGAGGGGCAGAGGGGTCTGGCCTTCCTACAGGATGTACAGCTCCAGCAGGGGGAGCTGGTGGTGTCACGCGGAGGCCTGTACTACGTCTACGCCCAAGTGTACTTCAGACACCACCAGGGGGAGCCAGAGGAGCCAGAAGAGCCAGAGGAGCCAGAGGAGCTGGGGGGCATGGGGGAGGAGAGGGGGGAGAGGGGGAGGCCACTGCTGCAGTATGTCTACAAGAAGGTAAGAAACCAGGACTAAACCAGGACTAAACCAGGACTAAACCAGGACTAAACCAGGACTAAACCAGGACTAAACCAGGACTAAACCAGGCCTATAACAGGACTAAACCAGGACTATAACAGGACTAAACCAGGACTAAACCAGGTGTAATGCAGAGTTACACCAGGACTAAAGCTGAGGGTGCACTCACACTTGGCCTTTTTGCTCCATGTTAAAGCTCTACTGTGGAGTGTTCTGTGTCACAGCTGCACAACCTGAGCCACGGCCCCGTGACATCATCACACAGAGCTGTTTGTTACATGTGTTGCTGGAGAGCTAAGCTTTAGTGGAGGAAATAAGTCCAACAACATGGAATAGCTGTGATACAGTGAGACAGATGAGTCTGCTGTGATTCACTTAAACAGGAGACCAGTGTGTCTCTGTGTGTTTATGTTTTTGTGTGTGTGTGTGTGTGTGTGTGTGTGTGTGTGTGTGTGTGTGTGTGTGTGTGTGTGTGTGTGTGTGTGTGTGTGTGTGTGTGTGTGTGTGAGAGGTCTGTCCTTTGGCTCCTGCTCTGGGCCAAAGTGGTGTGGGGTCTGGGCACAGATCGTCTGCTCTCACACACAGGGGCTTGGTCAGGGTTCCACTGGGCCAGTGTGAGCGCTCCCTAAATGACGGGGGCTAGCGCACTTTCCTCACACTTTGTCTTTGTTCATTCCTTTTTCAAACTTGGTTTAGTCCTGCTTTAATCCAGTTTCTGTCCTGGTTTAGTCTTGTTTCTGTCCTGGTTTAGTCTTGTTTCTGTCCTGGTTTAGTCTTGTTTCTGTCCTGGTTTAGTCCTGGTTTTGTCCTGGTTTAGTCTTGTTTCTGTCCTGGTGTTAATTCCTTACTTACTCCCTCCCTCCTCCCTCAGGTGAGTTCGTACCCAGTCCCCATCCTCCTGATGAAGACTAGCCGGACCTCCTGCTGGTCCCGGGGCTCAGAGTTCTCTCTGCACTCCGCCCACCAGGGGGGGCTGTTCCCTCTGGCCACAGGAGACCGGCTCTTCGTCACAGTAACCAACGCCTCTGCCGTCGACATGGACGAGAGGAGCAGCTTCTTTGGGGCGTTTCTCATCAGTTAAACCCGACCTTAGCTGCAAAAAGTTTCCAGAGTCCGAACGCCACGACACCGACCTTTCACCTTTCACTGGTTCTGTTATTTATTAAAGGGCCTTCTTACACTGCTCTTTGTCGGCATGTCGCCCTCCTGTGGATACATCACACTAGTGAACGGCGCATTTTTTTTCATTTGCACCAAAATTACTACACAACGCTCCTGAAGTATCACCAAATGAGAAAATAAAACTGGAAAACGGAGTGCAAACCTCACAGTGTGGACCTCACAGTGTGGACCTCACTGTGTGGACCTCACAGTGTGGACCTCATGTGTGGACCTCACTGTGTGGACCTCACAGTGTGTACCACACAATGTGGACCTCACAGTGTGGACCTCACAGTGTGGACCTCAGAGTGTACTGCACAGTGTAGACCGCACAGTGTGGACCTCAGTGTGGACCTCACAGTGTGTACCTCAGTGTGTACCTCACAGTGTGGACCTCACTATGTGGACCTCACAGTGGGCATGTCTCAGTTGGGGTGTCCTTCACAATGGGCGTGTCCTTCGCAGTGGGCGTGTCTCAGTGGGCGTGTCTCAGTGGGCTTGTGGTGGAGGTGAAAACGAGTTGATCAGCAAAATGACTTCTTGAAAATAAGAGATTAAACATTACTCATACATGAATCACTCTAAATACAACTTTGGTGAGTAAATGGCGTGGACAAACAACTATAACATGGTTAAAAGATCTGAAAAGTCCATTTTTGCAGAATAGGTCTAGTTTAAACCTTAAATGTGTCTCTCTGATCTGAATGTCACCACATAAACCCAGCTCCTGCAGACATCATGAATCAGCTGTGACTGTAGTACTAACAGTAAGAGACAGGATACATACACTTCCTGTTAGTGTAAGTACAAAGTATTGGTTCAAAAAGTTACTCAAAAAGTTACTTAATTTAATTAAGAGTAAAAAAGTATCTGGGAAAACGTCTTCTCTGCATGACTGAGTAATTGTCTGGACATTGTAAGTTGATGTTCATGTAATTGGAATCAACAGTCTGGTATTTTCAAAGAACAGACACAGAAATGAGCCAAACTAAATCATGTCTGAAGCAGCTGCACGAAACACAAAAGTTCAGATCATTTCAGATTGTCAACATAAAGCTCAAGTCACAACTTTTACTCAAATACATTATTCGGCAGATTCCACGCGGCTTTTCTCTTGGAGACTATGAACACTTTTATATCGAAAAACTGGAATTGTACATTTTGAAACTGCCTCACGACTCGACGATGGACTGTGGCTTAAACCAACAAAAACTGTTCAGGATCTGAACTCAGAGACTTTGTTTTGAGTCAGTTCTGCTTTTTAAACTCTTTCTAATGTCATTTATTATATTTGTTCAGATGTTTTTTACTGGCTGGTTTACTCCACATCTGTCTGTAATATTACACTGATTTGCTGCACTCGTCTCAAACGGACTTTAAGTTCACCTGGACGTGTTTTAAAGATGCATTATGAATGAGAATTAAGACTGCAACATAAAGTTCAATGCCAAACTGTGGAATATTCCAGCATCAGCACTGAAACAAGCAGGTGACAGACCCTCCATCAGACACTTAAACAGTGCACCTTAAAGTTCTGAACGTATCCTCCTGGTCCACATCTCATCCTGTTTTTTGTCTTGGATCAGTCTTGGTTTAGTTCTGGCTTAGTCCTGGTTCAGTCCTGGTTTAGTCCTGGTTTAGTCCTGGTTTTGTCCTGGTTTAGTCCTGGTTTAGTCCTGGTTTAGTCCTGGTTTAGTCCTGGCTTAGTCCTGGTTTAGTCCTGGTTTAGTCCTGGCTTAGTCCTGGCTTAGTCCTGGTTTAGTCCTGGTTTAGTCCTGGTATAGTCCTGGTTTAGTCCTGGTTTAGTCCTGGTTTAGTCCTGGTTTAGTCCTGGTTTAGTCCTGGCTTAGTCCTGGTTTAGCCCTGGTTTAGTCCTGGTATAGTCCTGGTATAATCCTGGTTTAGTCCTGGTTTAGTCCTGGTATAGTCCTGGTATAATCCTGGTTCAGTCCTGGTTTAGTCCTGGTTTAGTCCTGGTATAGTCCTGGTATAGTCCTGGTATAATCCTGGTTTAGTCCTGGTTTAGTCCTGGTTTAGTCTCTTTATCCCAAGTTTAGTTCTGTTTACATCACTTATTTCCATCAGAGTTCATAGTTTTGAAATGTGGTTGTTACATAATGGCACCTTCTGCACCAGGACTGGACCAGGACCGGACCAGGACCGGACCAGGTCTGGACCAGGACTGGACCATGGCTAGACCATGACTAGACCAGGACCGGACCAGGTCTGGACCAGGACTGGACCAGGTCTGGACCAGGACTGGACCACGACTAGACCAGGACTGGACCAGGACTAGACCAGGACCGGACCAGGTCTGGACCAGGACTGGACCAGGACCGGACCAGGTCTGGACCAGGACTGGACCAGGACCGGACCAGGTCTGGACCAGGACTGGACCAGGTCTAGACTGGCATCTTTCTGAGACTAATCACAGCTTCACTTCAAAACCATCTGGAGCCGAGAGCTGTGAAAATGTGTTTTATAAAAAGAATCACATGTTTTTGATAAACCAGAGATCTGTTACTGATGAAATGTTGGATTAATGTTTTTTAAATTTAACTTTACTAGAGCTACTGTCAGGAGCACAAATACTTCATACTTCAGATCAACGCTCTCGTAAATGATTGTGTCCAGAGATTGTCATAGCAGCAGCAGCAGCAGCAGTAGTAGTAGTAGTAGTAGTAGTAGTAGTAGTAGTAGTAGTAGTAGTAGTAGCAGCAGTAGCAGCAGCAGCAGTAGCAGCAGCAGCAGTAGTAGTAGTAGTAGTAGCAGCAGCAGCAGTAGCAGCAGCAGTAGTAGCAGTAGTAGTAGTAGTAGTAGTAGTAGTAGTAGTATACATGGATCCAGCCTCTCAAAATAGTTCTGATGGTATTTTTGTCCTTAATACAAAACATATTGTATTTCATGATTGTTGCTGCATATTTAGGACATTTGAACAACTGAAGTACTCGGGGGGGAAAAAAGCTAATTCTGCCAAAAATCAGTGTGTGACAAATATGATACAAATGTCCTGTTTTATAAAGTCCCACCTGAGAAACTCCACGAGCGACAGAGGGAAGCGCCCTGTTCTTCAGCTTTGTATTATTTTTGCCTTTTCCATATTCTCTGTAAATGTTTTGGGTTCAGGGGAAACTCTCCAGATCTGTTCAAACTGTGACAGATGTGAATGTACAAACTGTAAATAATAAAAACTTTGAAACACAGATTGTGACTGATGTGTTACGATGTTTCTGATCTCTCATCACACACAGACCTGGAGCTGTGTTTTGTTTCATTCACATGTTTAACACACAAACCTGCAGATTTAAGCTGAGTTCTTCCTTCAAACTCTGTTTCACCTTGTGATGTCATCATGTGGTAATACAGGAAGTGCTCCACTGTGTTTTTAAACTCCACACACCTTCACTAGAATCATTTGGATGATTTCAGTGCTCGAATTTCCAATCTCTACTGAACTAAAACTTTTCGTGAATTCGTGACTTCATGTTTTGGGTATTTTCATGGCTCGGTAAAACAGACAGGTCCACTGTACAAAGCCCCGCCTCCTCACAGGGAAATGTCACTGTAGAAAGCACAAGTGTTTTTATTGTTTAAAAATGACTATGTCACATCCATCCATCCATCCATCCATGTTCTTCCTCTTATCCGGGGCCGGGTCGCGGGGGCAGCAGTCTAAGCAGGGACTCCCAGACTTCCCCCACCCCAGACACGTCCTCCAGCTCCTCCGGTGGGACCCCAAGGCGTTCCCAGGCCAGAGAGAGACGTAGTCCCTCCAGCGTGTCCTGGGCCTCCTGGAGGCATCCTGAGCAGATGCCCGAGCCACCTCAGCTGGTTCCTCTCCACGTGGAGGAGAAGCGGCTCTACTCCGAGCTCCTCCCGTGTGACTGAGCTCCTCACCCTGTCTCTAAGGGAGCGCCCAGCCACTCTGTGGAGGAAACCCATTTCGGCCGCTTATATCCGCGATCTTGTCCTTTTGGTCATGACCCAGAGCTCATGACCATAGGTGAGGGTAGGAACGTAGATTGAGGTAAATCGAGAGCTTTGCCTTTCGGCTCAGCTCCTTCTTCACCACAACGGACGATACAGCGACCGCATCACTGCAGACGCTGATCCGCCTGTCAATCTCGCGTTCCAACCTTCCCTCACTCGTGAACAAGACCCCGAGATACTTGAACTCCTCCACTTGAGGCAAGGGCTCACCACCCACCCGAAGAGGGCAAGCCACCTTTATCCGGTCGAGAACCATGGCCTCAGACTTAGAAGAGTTGATTCTCATCCCAGCCGCTTCACACTCGGCTGCAAACCGCCCCAGTGCTGCAGGTCCTGGCTCGAAGAAGCATCAGGACAACTTCATCTGCAAACAGCAGAGATGAGATCCTGTGGCTCCCGAACCAGACCCCATCCAGCCCCTGACTGCGCCTAGAAATTCTGTCCATAAATATAATGAACAGAACCGGTGACAAGGGGCAGCGCTGGCGGAGTCTAACATGCACCGGGAACAAGTCTGACTTACTGCCGGCAATGCGAACACAGCTCCTGCTCCGGTTGTACAGGGACCGGACAGCCCTTAGCAAAGGGCCCCGGACCCCATACTCCCAGAGCACCCCCCAAAGGACACCACGAGGAGACTATGTGACATTTTTTAACATTTTGAATGAAACACAAGTTGGTACAGGAAAGTGGGCGGAGATAGGTGGTAGGTGAAAACAGCAATTTTCTGAGCGCTCAAGCCTCAAATGCAGGACAGCACAGGATCACTCGAACACACAGGAATCAATCTACAACTGTGAGAGAGATCATGAGGGAATACAGTTTAAAAGCTCATAAAAGTAGAATTTACATGTCATTTACCAAGTTAATCAGTTACTCAAGGAAAGTCTCGTCCTGGTTAAATAGTTCTGCATTTGACTGTTCTTGTCTAATCTCATGTAGTTTGCCTCCCTCTAGTGTTCAACGGCAAAAATGACCACAAGACACAGGTCAAACTTTTAAATTTCTTTCTTTTTATGGAAATATTTTACAGTATTTTACAGTTTTCTACAACGCTCCAAAGGAGAGCCAGAACCACATCTGGATTTAACCATGACCTTTGACCTCAGATAATAAATACTCAAATACTTTAAAAATGGCCAGAAATGTTATGTTTTAGTAGTAAATGTAGCTTACAGAAATATGAAAACCAAACATGACATTTAGATAAACTAAAAGCAAATAGGGTGAACAGGTTTTTAAAATGGTATTTCCAATCTTTAGTTCTTCTTAAACATTTGATTTTTCTTTTTTTTTAATTTGTCTAAAAATGTTAAACTGATATGATAAAAAGGGGGGGTGCTGGTGCGATTATGATTGGCATTTTTTGAACAATCCTTAACAGCTGCTCATTAAAGCTCCGACGTGACACTAAACTCCTGTGAGCTCTAAGCTATATTATAATGTCATTCCCTCCTCAAAAACAGACCTGGAGTTGTGTTTGTTTCATTCACATGTTTGAATAACCCTTCATTATTAGTCTGTAACATTTCCAAAACTCAAAATGCTCTGTTCCACCTTGTGATGTCATGAAGTGGTAGTTTTCTAGTGAACAGCTCCTTTTACCTTTAGTTCAGTAGAGATTGGCTGAAATGATCCAAATGATTCTAGTGAAGGTGTGTGGAGTTTAAAAACACAGTGGAGCACACCACATGATGACATCACAAGGTGGAACAGAGTGTTTTCAGTTTGAGAGAAGCAGCCTAAAGATGTGTGAATGAAACAAAACACAACTCCAGGTCTGACTGTGATGAAACAACACTAAAACAGAAATCAGAAAACAGCCTAATATGGGCCCTTTAAAGTTGCATTGTGTAACTTTTCTAGTAGAGAGTCCGTCTTCATGGAGATGTTGTTGCTTTACCTTAAATGTTCCACAGAATGAAACTGAAATGATCCATCTCCATGAAGTTGGCACCACAAAGCAAAGTTAGAGGTCAGACTCACAATAAGAACGCAACGTATTTCAGAGCAATAAAAACACCAGCAAGATAAATGCAACATGTTTAATGCCATACTGTGGAACATTCCTGGCAAAGCAAGAACATCTCCATGGAGACAACTAATGGATCCTCTACCAGAAAAGTTACACAGGGCATCTTAAAAAAAAACAAAAAAACCACACACTAAAGAATGTTGTGTCGTTTCAACTCAACGTAATAAAAAACTATTTTTATTGAGATGCATTTAAAATCCTTGGCCATTGAAACACACATCACATATTACATTTAGCTCTGAATCCAAATACTTTTCTTTCTCAAATTAAATTAAATATATATTTCTTTGCTGTATCAAACACCAGGACTTCTCAAAATAAATAACTGAGGTGACCTTTAAACTGTGACATGAGAAAAGCTCCGCCCTACTGGACAGGGACACGTCGCATTTCTGTGGATCTAAAACTGCATTATTTTGTTAACTGTAAAACAATATTAAACGCCAATGCCTGTTTTATGTCACGTATGTCCTGTGTAGTTAAAAAGTACTTTAAAATCTAACATCTTTAAAATTGTGCAAATGTGTCTCCAGTTCCCACCTGTCCAATATGGCGGCACTGAAAAAGAGATGAACAGACTTGTAATGTCTTAAATTAGTGGAGCGTTTCTGTTGCCGTGGCGTTCTGGCTCCCTTCAAACCCCATGACTCTGGGGAGGCGGAATGTGTGTGTCCACCGATCACAGGAGAGCTCGTCTATGTATCGTCCAATCAGAGCTCTTCCTCAGCAGTCAAACCGGAGCTCCAGTCAAAGACCCTGGCCTCGTGTCCTGCTCCTGAAGACAGAAACGAGGCGGGTACCGGGGCCCCTGTCGCTGTGGTGATGATGGCATTGCCGGGGGCAGCGGTTGCTGGGTTACGCAGTGCGGTGATGCTGCTCAGGTTTATGCCCAGAGTGAGTCTGGTCTGTTCCAGCGCCTTCTCTGGAACCGCGAACGCCTCCAGCTTCTTCTCGCCATTCGCCATGTATGAGTTCTGACAGCCACGGCAGATACAGTCCAAGCATGCCTAAAACATCAGCAATATAAAGTACCATTTTAAATATAAACACTTGACTTTTTGTCAAACACAGTCTCAGCACAACTTAAATACTATTCGACCTGTAAATATCATTCATATCATTTATTCTGTTTTGACAGCTGCAGCACATACTGTCCAACCGCATCTGATACAACATGTGGAATGTATTATTATAAATATATAATTACTTTTTATCAACAACAATAAGGTAAAGTATTGTTCTGTAAATATAGTATTTCATATCAATATGATTCTTTACACAGACATATTTCAACTCAAAAGCAGCATGTGCAAATTCTGACAGCCACAGACACAGTCACAGTCACAGACACAGTCACAGTCAGACATAGACACAGTCACAGTCACAGACACAGTTACAGACACAGTCACAGACACAGTCACAGACACAGTTACAGACACAGTCACAGACACCGTCACAGACACCGTCACAGACCCAGTCACAGACACCTGATTAATAAATAAAGACAACACACTTTAAACAGTAGCACTTCTGTGCACAAACTCTGACCCCTGATCTGTCAGGAAAGGGTTTCAATTCAAATGAAAAACAACAGAAAGTGCCCTCTGACCTTGCGGTTGGAGTAGCAGGGGCAGCGCTGCCCCCTACAGGTGAGCACAGAGGGGTTCTGGGTGGCGCGGCCGCATTTACATCCTTTCTTCTCATGGGCCTTCTTATAAATGGGTTTGGGAGGGAGGGAGGGGGAGGGTGGGTGAGAGAGGGGGATGGGGAGGGGGGGTATGCGGGGCTGGGGACGTGGTCTGGGCGCCCCCTGTTGTCGGGCTTTGGTACAGGCCTTTTTAGGAGCGCTGTGATGCTCCACAGTCTTCTTCAGAGGCCTGGGCACCAGCACAGCTTTGCCTGCTCGAGGTGGCCCTCCATTGGGCACAGGGGCGAGGTCAGGGGGCGTGGTCTCGGGGTCACGGAGCGCGCTCAGTGACACCGGTGCCACCTTTTGACTGTCGCTCTCCGAACGCGAGCGTTTACGATGGCAACGGAATGGCGCCAGGACCGGGGAGTTTTCTGATTGGATGAAGAGCTGCGCACAGTGGGCGGGGCTGGGCTGTGATTGGCTGAGCATTACAGGGGCAGGCTCTGATTGGACGAGAGCTTGTCCGTTCAGAGGGGGCGGGTCCAGAGTCCGAAGCACCTCCTCCACGCTCAGCAGCAGAGGCCCCTCCCCCTCATCCATGATGTCCGAGAGCCGGAGTCGGGGGAGTGCCCCCCCGCCTGTTGCCGTGGTGATGCAGACTTCTTGTGGACTGGCCCCCGGGCCACTTTGCCCCCTGGTGGACGGTGACAGGCCGTTACAGTCGTGACCGTTCACACAGTTTGGCTCCTCCTTCACCTCCTGCAGGGGCGGGGCGTTCTCCTGAGGACAAGAGACAGTGAATAGAAAATTATAATATAATATAATAATAACATTCAGGGTCTAAACCTGTAAGTACAGACCTGTGTGTTGGCACAGACCTGCACGTCGTTACAGACCTGTGGGTCTGGCTCCTCCCCCTCTTCCTCTTCCTCTCCTTCTTCCTGCTCCTGGCACATCTCCCGGCCATCACAGAGCGCTGCCTGCAGGTCGGGGGAGTGTGAGGCGGCGGCAGCGATGTGTGGGGCAAGAGGAGACTGGGCGACGTAAGCACAGAGGCGTTTGTAGCAGCTCACAAGCAGAGCGAGCTGTCGGTTATGCTCGAAGCGAGAGTAATCTTTACACCAGCTACAGGAGGGCCGGAGCTGCATCCTCTGGCCCTTACAGTGCAGACATACATAGTGTTGACAGGACGAGTCCACGGGGGCGATGGGCTCGCTTAGCAGGTTACCTGAGGAGAAGAGTGGGGTACTCATGTGAAACTTAGTATCTTTATATGGCTGTGAAAAGGTAATTAAAGTCACCTGCTTCTGACACTTCACTGTGATTGGTTAAACCCAACTGTCACTCTTTCAGCATTACTGAAGCTGACCAATAGCAGGAGAGGGTGGGAAAAAGTGTGTTTGTTTGTGCATAGAGTAGCATTCTAGAGAAAATTAGTGATTACGGTTTGCCCAGAGAAGGCCTGCAACATTCACAAAAGCACACGGTTAGCAAAGCACAAAAAAGTGCAGATGCTTTTTAAGGATAGTAAGTAATCTTTTTAAAAAGCCTCAACCAAACTAGCTCCAATTGAATTGTTACAATGAAGTAGATATCCCTGTGTGTCAGATGCCCTCCCATCCTCCTACATCCCTGTGTTTCTGTCTGTCAGGTGTCCTCTCACCCTCCTATATTCCTGTAGCGTTACACTGAGGTGAGGGCAGGTCAAATGTCTCTAGTGAATCTGCAGATGCTGTGGTGGGTCAGATGCCGTCCCAGATGTTGTGATGCGGGTGGATAAATACAGCGGGAGAATGAACCTTGTCACTAATAGAAATGATCATGGAAACATTTGTGGCTTTCTTTATTTAAACTCTCAGTCTCCCTCTCCCCCTCTCTTTCCCTCTCTCTCTTTCTGTCTCTCAGTCTCCCTCTCCCCCTCTCTTTCCCTCTCTCTCTTTCTGTCTGATGTGTTTTTATGAATGGACCTTGTTTTTTCTGCAGCTGTGCACCTTAGTGACGGTCGTTGCTAAGGAAGCTCCTCTCAAAGAGCTGTCTCATTCATGTTTCATTCACACGCGCCTGGCTCACTCCACAGGTTTAATCAACTCTTGTTTGGCAGTAAATACAACACAATTAGTATTAGTAAGGATAACATATTTGTGATATCGCTTTATATGCCACTCACTGGATTTTGTATTGAGAAAAAATACTTTCAAATGAAATAAACAGGCAGCCACACTCTACACTTTGTACTTTACATTTGTACCAGTATGGGTGAACTATTCTACCACTACTATTCTATTTAAATAAATGTGGACACAATACTTTGTTTGGCATTTCTACTTTTATTTTCTTAATTAGTTAGTAAACCTAAACTAAGTTAATTACTAAGTTATTTTTCTAGAGCTTTAAATGTGATTTGGTAAGATATTAAACTGGGACTAAAGCCAGATCTAAACCCGGACTACAACAGGACTAGAACAGAACTATATCTGTTTTACCTGTAGATACAGATTCATACAGTGTGAGTTTACTATGTGCACTATGTAACTTTTATTGGGAGGTTTGCCAATTCCTTGTCTCCATGGAAATGTCCAGGGAATTCTGCACAGTAAAGCATTAAACTTATCTATCTTATATTTATTCAATTACATGTGCTTAGAATACAGCAATACAACATAACCTGGTGCCACCTGCTTGTCTCCGTAGGGATGGATAAGCTTAAATACTGAGGATAACCAATACCATCTCCACGGAAACAAGCAGATGACAAATTCTCCAATAGAAAAGTTGCAAAGTGCACTTTTAAATAACGTTTCAAAGGTGAACGAAGCCTGAAACAAAGAGGGCCTAAACCAGGGCTGCACAAAGTATGGACACTGTGAAAAGTGTGGACACCTCTGGATTAAACCCTGTTATTGTCCTTAGTGTCCGTGTTGACTCACCGCAGACCAGGCAGGAGAGGGACTGGCGGAAGAACGGGAGCAGTTTGCACAGCTCCGCCAGGGCTCGGGGGTCCCGCGGGGTCGCACTGCAGCGCGGAGCGGGCTGCGGACACGAACAGCGCCGTGGCGTTCACTGGGTTCATGTCTGCCCAGGAGCCTCACAACCGCACTGCCCACAAACACGCGGAACCGGCCATCTGAGTCACTTTAACGCACGGGCTTTAGCTGCAGACGTCCCCATAGTAGTCTCCACTCAAGCGTAATGCAAGTCTGAAGGATGATTACGCACAGGGTATCCAGTTTTCCGCTGCCATAAACTTATCTCAGTCTCTTAGTTGTTTTTGTTTAGGTTTAAATCATGTGTAAAGTCCACATTTAACTGTACCGAGCGCACATCCGGAGCGCCCCTTCAAAAAAAAAGCCTTTTCCAGCTGTAGAAGCACAATTTCCGCTTGGTTTAAAACGCCAAAAACAACCGCACAAACTCCAGAGGACTGTGTGGGTAATGCGCGTAAAATCTAGTGGCTTTCCTGAGAGCACAGAGCAGAGGAGCAATTCGGTTCTTAAAGTTTAAGTGATAAAAGTAGCTCCTTTTGGTGAGACAAGTCCACGCAGCATCAGTGAGGACCAGTCTTATCCATCCTCACGCGCGCACCTGCTGTAAACCACAAACGCCACTTGATGAGCAACAGATCGTGAAATCTTTACCACAAAAGCATCAAAAGTCAATGCATTCCTTGTTTTTTAATCCTCTTTTGCAAATGTATGTTTAATTCAACTGTTTAGCTGCAAAACGTAGCTCCAAGCCTCCTCCTCTACCACATAGTATTTATTCCCATGTATTTGTCCGTGTTGTTCCGTGTCCCAGAGGCGGCAGCTCTCTCCCAAAGCCCCGTGCATGTGTCCTCCTCTCGGTCTGTGCAGGGTCTGTGCAGGGTCTGTGCAGGGTCTGTGCAGGGTCTGTGCAGGGTCTGTGCAGGGTCTGTGCAGGGTCTGTGCAGGGTCTGTGCAGGGTCTGTGCAGGGTCTGTGCAGGGTCTGTGCAGGGTCTGTGCAGGGTCTGTGCAGGGTCTGTGCAGCCGTGGAGCTCCGTGTTATTGTTCCGCCATTCACGGTAAAAACAAAACAGGCCGCCCCAGTTTTAAACGCTCTTTTCCGGGGAATAAAACCACGTAGCCGCACGGGATAATAAACGAAAACAAGTCAAGTCACGACAAATTTAACTGGGATGAATTCAAAGTCCAAACAGACATAGTGGCGGAATAGAAGTCGATCGAGCAGAAGCAGCGGGTTTTCCTGAGACCGCTGCCCGTCTGAGCAGCACCCTGAGCCGCGTACGAGAGCAGGCCGCGCCGTTGTCCTGGGGATTAGCGGAACTCTCGCGCGGTTCCGGGCTCCTCCGCGGGGCCGTAGCGGGGGACAGTGGGGTCGTAGCGGTGGAGAGGAGCTGTCTCCGGGGCGTGAGGAGGCCCGAGGCGCAGAAAAGCATCCACACGTTTTAAATGTGTTTGTGAAGCTGTTTGTGAAGCTGTTTCATTAGCTTCAGCTTCAGCCGCAGATCCTCCACTGGAAACAAGGAGGCGCTGTGGGGCAAGTCTCGCGAGAATACGACAAACGCGGAGAATTTAAAAATGGAAATAAATACATTTAATTTTACTAATGCAAAGATAATAAATTAGAAAGTCAAATATATATTTTATTATTATTTTAATGATATAATGTATAATATAATATGATGTAATATAATACAATATAATATAATATATTCTTCTTCTCATTATTATTATTATTATTTTTTTTATTATTATTATTATTATTATTATTATTATTATGTTGTTGTTGTTGTTGTTGTTAGAAAATTATTTAGACAGAATGTTAAAGATGTAATAGGCTTAAGAACAATACAATATGAAATAAAATTGCACAAAATAAACCATATAGTTTTAAAGTTACACTGTGTAACTTTCTGGATTCACACATCATCTGTCTGATTCCATGGAAATAAAAATTGAAAAACATGCTCCAGATGGGTGTGTTTTATGATGTACTGTGTATTATAGTCAAAGAAACAACATATCTATGGAGACAAGCAGGAGAAGCCTTCCTCCAGGCTGAATAAAAGTCAGCTTTGTAAAGACACATCTTTTTCTATGATTTTCAGAACAATTAAAAAGCATGCATTTTTCCCACAGTGTGACTTTGACTTGAACTGTTGTAAAACTCAAATGTTGTTTGAATGAAGCACGGCACTTTCCCTCTTTCACTTCAGCTGAACTTGAATCTTTCACAATTGTCTGTCTTTGACCCATTGCATAATAACTTCTGTTGTGTCAAACTGTGTCACTTTTTCGAAAAAGTCCTGTCACTGTTATTTCCTGATTTTCTAGTTAGTTTAAAATTCATAGAAATGTATTTTCAGCTGCATCATCGTGTGATGAAACAGGCCATGTCTATAAATGGAGGATTTATTTCCTTGGATTACTGATAAATGCCATTTCAAGATGGGCCAAGTTTCCCTCATTTTTATTTAAAGTTGACAAAATGTTGTGGAAACTAACGTAATATTTTATTTACTAAAATTATTCAAGTATTGTTGAAAACAAGACTAACCAAGGACTAAGTCAGCACTAACTCAAGATTACCTCAAGATTAACCCAGGACTAATCAAGGACTAATTTAGGACTAACCCAGGACTAATCAAGGACTAACTTAGGACTAACCCAGTTCTAATCAAGGACTAACTGAGCACTAACCCAGGTCTAATCAAGGACTAACTGAGCACTAACCCAGGACTAATCAAGGACTAACTCAGCACTAACCCAGGACTAATCAAGGACTAATCAAGGACTAATCAAGAACTAATCAAGGACTAACTTAGGACTAACCCAGGTCTAATGAAGGACTAACTGAGCACTAACCCAGGACTAATCAAGGACTAACTCAGCACTAACCCAGGTCTAATCAAGGACTAACTGAGCACTAACCCAGGACTAATCAAGGACTAACTCAGCACTAACCCAGGACTAATCAAGGACTAATCAAGGACTAACTTAGGACTAACCCAGGTCTAATGAAGGACTAACTGAGCACTAACCCAGGACTAATCAAGGACTAACTGAGCACTAACCCAGGTCTAATCAAGGACTAACTGAGCACTAACCCAGGTCTAATCATGGACTAACTTAGCACTAACCCAGGACTAATCAAGGACTAACTCAGCACTAACCCAGGACTAATCAAGGACTAATCAAGGACTAATCAAGGACTAACTTAAGACTAACCCAGGTCTAATGAAGGACTAACTGAGCACTAACCCAGGACTAATCAAGGACTAACTCAGCACTAACCTAGGACTAATCAAGGACTAATCAAGGACTAACTTAGGACTAACCCAGGTCTAATGAAGGACTAACTGAGCACTAACCCAGGACTAATCAAGGACTAACTTAGGACTAACCCAGGTCTAATCAAGGACTAACTCAGCACTAACCCAGGACTAATCAAAGACTAACTCAGGACTAACCCAGGTCTAATCAAGGATTAACTCAGCACTAACCCATTTCTAATCAAGGACTAACTCAGGACTAAGTTAGGATTAACCCAGGTCTAATCAAGGACTAACTGAGCACTAACCCAGGACTAACCAAGGACTAACTCAGCACTAACCCATTTCTAATCAAGGACTAACTCAGGACTAAGTTAGGACTAACCCAGGTCTAATCAAGGACTAACTGAGCACTAAACCACGACTAATCAAGGACTAACTCAGGACTAAGTTAGGACTAACCCAGGTCTAATCAAGGACTAACTCAGCACTAACCCAGGACTAATCAAGGACTAACTCAGCACTAACCCAGGTCTAATCAAGGACTAACTCAGCACTAACCCAGGACTAATCAAGGACTAACTCAGCACTAACCCAGGACTAATCAAGGACTAACTCAGCACTAACCCAGGACTAATCAAGGACTAATCAAGGACTAACTTAGGACTAACCCAGGTCTAATCAAGGACTAACTCAGCACTAACCCAGGACTAATCAAGGACTAACTCAGCACTAACCCAGGACTAATCAAGGACTAATCAAGGACTAACTTAGGACCCCCAGGTCTAATCAAGGACTAACTTAGGACTAACCCAGGTCTAATCAAGGACTAACTTAGCATTAACCCAGGTCTAATCAAGGACTAACTCAGCACTAACCCAGGACTAATCAAGGACTAACTCAGGACTAACCCAGGACTATCCCAGGACTAATCAAGGACTAATCAAAGACTAAACCAGGACTAAAACAGGACTAATCCAGGACTAACCCAGGACTAAACCAGGACTAAACCAGAACTAATCCAGGACTAAACCAGGATTAAACCAGGATAAAACCAGGACTAACCAATGTATTTTAGTAATTCCACAAACATTCCAATGTATTTTAGTAATTCCACAAACATTCATGCCCACATCTTTTCTGGCCTATTTTTGTTCATAGTAGTATTTCCTTTTTAGCGTCCCGCCTCATGACTAAGCTAACATTTTAAGCTCACTAGCTAAATGTGCACACACAGTTATAATTGTATCTGGAGTTCCCCTGACTCTGTGTGTCATCAGGAAATGAGAACGATTCTGCAGAACTCATGTAAACAATGGAAAACATGAGCCAAGTTACATCAGAAACATAAAGGAACGCCCTAAGAAATCTGAGGGTTAGATTCCCAGTGCGAACATTACTGTAACTGTGTCAAACGGCAAGACACTAACATGAACAAACCCTCCAGCTGAGGTCGTCCTGACCAAGACTGTCTCAGGATCTGGAGATGGGCCCTACTGCTGCTCACAGTTTAACCCAGAGACACTGATTATGGGTCAAATGCAGGTTTAAGCAGATACACTAAAGGACGGGTCAAATTCAGTGGACAAATGACCCTCACAATAGGGTGGAACCACTGTGATCAATGTGTGACAAATGTTCATGAGTACATTTGTGTAAATATAGACTCATCTGTTTCCATACTACTGATACTTTGCAGTGACATCATGCTGAGGGTGTACTGCATATATGTATATATATATATATGTGTGTGTGTGTGTGTGTGTGTGTGTGTGTGTGTGTGTGTATATACATGTAGATAGATACATAGATATAGATAGATATATAGATAGATAAATCACAGGGGTCGTCCTGCAGATGAGGTTTAACTGGTCAAACTATCTGACCAAAACGAATCATGTACTTTCTTTAAAATTTAATATAAACTTTACATAAAAAATTACAAAGTGCATATTAAAGGTGCAACATTTCTTTAAAACAGCTGCTTGTCTCCATGGAGATCTTATTGCTTTGCTTTGAATGTTCCACAGTATGGCATTAAAATTATCTATCTTGTATTGTTCAAATTCCATGTGCTTTTATTGTTCAAAAGCACACATTCTTACTGTGGGCTGCGCCGCCTCTCCACAGATCAGACTTGTAATTTGGCCTGACATAGAAGTGACTTTTTCATAGAGAAGAATGTAGACCCTTGCCAGAAAAGTTACACGGTGTATCTTTAAGTTATGCGTTGATACTTTCCAGCTGATGTCATCAACATTCCCTGGGGTGTGAGACTAACTAGAGGCTCTGCTCTGTTTGAGACTATGTCAGAGTTTAATCTGAGTTTTATTGTAACACAAGACCAGAAAGAGCTGGTTTAGCTGAACTTCAACAGGTGAGCTGATTTGAGCTGTTAAACAAATCTCTCAAATGACATTACATTCACAAGTGTCACTAGCATTAACAGTTTTCAGTGAGTCACTCTCACCTTTTTGTGTAAAATCAAACTCGTGAACAGGACATAAAAGCTCGGACTGATCACAGGCTCCTGAACATGTGATGTTTAAATGACTTTTTAATAAAAGTGTTCATGTTTTCAGGCAACTTAAAAAGTCAGTCAGTTAAAACTCAGTCAGGCTGTGTTTACTGTGTGCATTGTGTCACCATGACAACTGATGAACATTCCACCATAGAAATACATGCAGTACACCCCCAGTGTGATGTCACTGCAAAGTATCAGTAGTGTGGAAACAGATGAGTCTATATTTACACAAATGTACTTATGAATTTGTCACACAGTGATCACAGTGGTTCATCCCACCTATACATGTGTGTGTGTGTGTGTGTGTATATGTACATACATATATATACATATATATATATATATATATTATATATATATATATATATAATGTGTATATATATATATATATATATATATATATATATATATATATATATATATATAATATAATATATATATATATATATATATATATATATATATATATATATATATATATATATATATATATATATATATATATATATATACAAGCACACACATGCAGGGTTATTTACATTATAGCACTATTTTTACAATCTCCAAAGCTCAAAATGCTCTGTTTCCAGTTTTCAAGTGAACAGCTTTTACCTTTAGTTCAGGATAGATCGGCAATTTTAGGACTGAAATGATCCAATGATTCTAGTGAAGGTGGGTGTGGAGTTTAAAAACACAGTGGAGCACTTCCTATATTACCACAAGATGACATCACAAGGTGGAACAGAGTGTTTCTGTTTGAGAGAAGAACATGTGTGTGAATGAAGAACAAACACACCTCCAGTTCTGATTGTGATGAGGGAAACTACATTAGAACAAATAGCATAATATGGAGCCTTTAAATATTGATTTATTTTAGCAACAAGGAGCTGAATCCTCATGGACGATGGATAAAGCGACACGAGAAGGATCATTATACCAGAGCTGACAAAACGAACAGTTTAATGAACCCAGCT
Source organism: Periophthalmus modestus (assembly GCA_019594935.1). Taxonomy (NCBI): domain Eukaryota; kingdom Metazoa; phylum Chordata; class Actinopteri; order Gobiiformes; family Gobiidae; genus Periophthalmus; species Periophthalmus modestus. Next base: position 18,027,531 of record JAIEZT010000021.1, read on the forward strand.
TTAAACACTGAGCCTTGAAAATGACTCAAAACGACATGAAATTTAAAGTCATTCATTCATCAGAAATAACATGACACCCACATCATGTTATTTCTGTGTAATCTTCAAACTATTGTCCAGAAAACTGACAGAAGTGAGTCAGCCCTGGTTTGTGTGTGATTGTGTGACAGACTCGGTGTTTGTGTGTGATTGTGTGACACAGACTCGGTGTTTGTGTGTGATTGTGTGACACAGGCTCATTGGTTTGTGTGTGTTTGTGTGACACAGGCTCGTTGGTGTTTGTGTGTGATTTGTGTGACACAGACTCGGTGTTTGTGTGTGATTGTGTGACACAGGTTTGTTGGTGTTTGTGTGTGATTGTGTGACACAGGCTCGTTGGTGTTTGTGTGTGATTGTGTGACACAGGTTCGTTGGTGTTTGTGTGTGATTGTGTGACACAGGTTCGTTGGTGTTTGTGTGTGATTGTGTGACACAGGTTCATTGGTGTTTTGTGTGTGATTGTGTGACAGGCTCGTTGGTGTTTGTGTGATTGTGTGACACAGGCTCTTTGGTGTTTGTGTGTGTGATTGTGTGACACAGGCTCATTGGTGTTTGTGTGTGTGATTTGTGTGACACAGGCTCGTTGGTGTTTGTGTGTGATTGTGTGACACAGACTCGGTGTTTGTGTGTGATTGTGTGACACAGACTTGTTGGTGTTTGTGTGATGATTGTGTGACACAGGCGCGTTGGTGTTTGTGTGTGATTGTGTGACACAGGCGCGTTGGTGTTTGTGTGTGATTGTGTGACACAGGTTCGTTGGTGTTTGTGTGTGTGACTGTGTGACACAGGTTCGTTGGTGTTTGTGTGTGATTGTGTGACACAGACTTGTTGGTGTTGTGTGTGTGATTGTGTGACACAGGCTCGTTGGTGTTTGTGTGTGATTGTGTGACAGACTCGGTGTTTGTGTGTGATTGTGTGACACAGGTTTGTGGTGGTGTTTGTGTGTGATTGTGTGACACAGGTTTGTTGGTGTTTGTGTGTGATTGTGTGACACGGGCTCGTTGGTGTTTGTGTGTGATTGTGTGACACAGACTCGGTGTTTGTGTGTGATTGTGTGACACAGGTTTGTTTGGTGTTTGTGTGTGATTGTGTGACACAGACTCGGTGTTTTGTGTGTGATTGTGTGACACAGGTTCGTTGGTGTTTGTGTGTGATTGTGTGACACAGGCTCGTTGGTGTTTGTGTGTGTGATTGGGTGACACAGACTCGGTTTTTTGTGTGTGATTGTGTGACACAGGCTCGTTGGTGTTTGTGTGTGATTGTGTGACAGGGCTCGTTGTTGTGTTTGTGTGTGATTGTGTGACACAGGCTCGTTGGTGTTTGTGTGTGATTGTGTGACACAGTTCGTTGGTGTTTGTGTGTGATTGTGTGACACTGGCGCGTTGGTGTTTGTGTGTGATTGTGTGACACAGGCTCGTTGGTGTTTTTGTGTGTGATTGTGTGACACAGGCTCGTTGGTGTTTGTGTGTGATTGTGGTGACACAGGTTTGTTGGTGTTTGTGTGTGATTGGGTGACACAGGCTCGTTGGTGTTTGTGTGTGATTGTGTGACACAGGCTCGTTGGTGTTTGTGTGTGATTGTGTGACACAGGCTCGTTATTTCCCAGTTTTCATGTCATTATGTGAGAGTGCGGCGTGTGTGATGTGGGCTGGACACCTGCGTCCTCAGTGACCCATGCAGTATTTTTATGTCTCTGAGTGTCTCACTCATCTGCTCTGTCAGCAGGCT
>JAIEZT010000021.1:18034297-18068440 GCA_019594935.1 Periophthalmus modestus
TATTTAATCCTGAGATCAACAGAGCAACAACTGCAGTATAAAGATGTCAAAAGGCAAGGCAAGGCAAGTTTATTTGTATAGCACAATTCGTACACAAGGTAATTCAAAGTGCTTTACAGAATAAGAAAAACATTAAAATCACACAAATCAAACATGAATAATCACAAATAATCATCATAAAATTGACATTAAAACATTAAAACAAAAGAGTGCAGAATAAAAATAAAACCCTCTCAGTCATATGCACAGATGAACAGAACCGTTTTGAGCCTGGATTTAAACATTGTCAAAGTAGAGGCCTGTCTCACATCTTCAGGAAGACTGTTCCAGGTTTTAGCTGCATAAAACTGAAACGCTGATTCTCCATGTTTAGTCCTGACTCTGGGCACCAGCAGGAGGCCGGTCCCTGAAGTCCTCAGAGTGCGAGATGGTTCATATGGCACTAACATGTCAGAGATGTACTTTGGACCTAAGCCATGAATAGACTTGTACACAAGCAGAGCTGCTTTAAAGTCTATTCTTTGAGCTACAGGAAGCCAGTGCAGAGACCTGAGCACAGGACACATGTGCTCGTACTTCCTGGTTCTGGTCAGGACCCGAGCAGCAGCGTTCTGGATGTACTGTTCTGTCTTAAGGCCCGTTTGGAGAGGCCAGTGAGCAGGCCGTTACAGTAGTGTAACCTACTGGAGACAAATGCAGGATAAGTCTCTCTAAGTCTGGTTTTGACAGTATACCTCTTTTTTTGGCAATGTTTTTTAGATGGTAAAAAGCTGCAGATGTTATTGATTTGATGTGGCTGTTAAAGTTCAAGTCTGAGTCCATTATTACCCCTAAATTTCTAGCCCGATTTGAGGTTTTAGAGAAAGAGACTGGAGGTGACTGCTGACACTTTCTCTATGTTTCTGTGGGCCGAAGACTATGACTTCAGTCTTGTCTGAGTTTAGCTGAAGAAAGTTGAAGTTGAAGAAAGTCAAACAGTACTCTGTATACACAGATATATGTCAGACAGTACTCTGTATACAGATATATGTCAGACAGTACTCTGTATACACAGATATATGTCAGACAGTACTCTGTATACACAGATACATGTCAGACAGTACTCTGTATACAGATACATGTCAGACAGTACTCTGTATACACAGATATATGTCAGATAGTACTCTGTATACACAGATATATGTCAGATAGTACTCTGTATACACAGATATATGTCAGACAGTACTCTGTATACAGATATATGTCAGACAGTACTCTGTATACAGATATATGTCAGACAGTACTCTGTATACACAGATACATGTCAGACAGTACTCTGTATACAGATACATGTCAGACAGTACTCTGTATACACAGATATATGTCAGATAGTACTCTGTATACACAGATATATGTCAGATAGTACTCTGTATACACAGATATATGTCAGACAGTACTCTGTATACAGATATATGTCAGACAGTGCTCTGTATACACAGATGTATGTCAGACAGTACTCTGTATACACAGATATATGTCAGACAGTACTCTGTATACACAGATATATATTTCAGACAGTACTCTGTATACACAGATGTATGTCAGACAGTACTCTGTATACATCAGACAGTACTCTGTATACACAGATATATGTCAAACAGTACTCTGTATACACAGATATATGTCAGACAGTGCTCTGTATACACAGATACATGTTAAATAGTACTCTGTATACACAGATATATGTCAGACAGTACTCGGTATACACAGATATATGTCAGACAGTACTCTGTATACACAGATATATGTTAAATAGTACTCTGTATACACAGATATATGTCAAACAGTACTCTGTATACACAGATATATGTTAAATAGTACTCTGTATACACAGATATGTCAGAAAGTACTCTGTATACAGATATATGTCAGACAGTACTCTGTATACAGATATATGTCAGACAGTACTCTGTATACAGATACATGTCAGACAGTACTCTGTATACACAGATATATGTCAGACAGTACTCTGTATACACAGATATATGTTAAACAGTACTCTGTATACACAGATACATGTTAAATAGTACTCTGTATACACAGATATATGTCAGACAGTACTCGGTATACACAGATATATGTTAAACAGTACTCTGTATACACAGATAGATGTTAAATAGTACTCTGTATACACAGATATATGTTAAACAGTACTCTGTATACACAGATACATGTTAAATAGTACTCTGTATACACAGATATATGTTAAATAGTACTCTGTATACACAGATATATGTTAAATAGTACTCTGTATACACAGATATATGTCAGACAGTACTCGGTATACACAGATATATGTTAAATAGTACTCTGTATACACAGATATATGTCAGACAGTACTCGGTATACACAGATATATGTTAAATAGTACTCTGTATACACAGATACATGTTAAATAGTACTCTGTATACACAGATATATGTCAGACAGTACTCTGTATACACAGATACATGTTAAATAGTACTCTGTATACACAGATATATGTCAGACAGTACTCGGTATACACAGATATATGTTAAATATATACTCTGTATACAGATATATGTCAGACAGTACTCTGTATACAGATATATGTCAAACAGTACTCTGTATACACAGATGTATGTCAGACAGTACTCTGTATACACAGATATATGTTAAATAGTACTCTGTATACACAGATATATGTTAAATAATACTCTGTATACACAGATATATGTTAAATAGTACTCTGTATACACAGATATATGTCAGACAGTACTCTGTATACACAGATATATGTTAAATAGTACTCTGTATACACAGATATATGTTAAATAGTACTCTGTATACACAGATATATGTTAAATAGTACTCTGTATACACAGATATATCTGAGTACTCTCATACATGACTCAACCACTAGCTGCATATTTTATGTTGCATATTATATCTGAGAAATAAAAAAATGTCATGGAAAAAGAATGTCATACTGTGAAACTTTCAGGCAAAGTACAAAGTACCGAACAGTACTGGAAAGGTATATAGGGGAGAAGGAGGCATCACATAACAGCGATGCACAGTGGCTAGTGGCTCTGAGGGAAGACCACAGCAACCTCCCTGAACAGAATCCAGTCACCATCACAGTGGCAGACATCCAGGAAAGAGTTTCAGGTATGAAGAACTGGACCGCACCAGGCCCTGACATGATCCACACTTACTGGCTAAAGAAGCTCACTGCTCTCCATGAGCGCCTGGCAGCACAAATGAACCAGCTGCTAATGGATGGGACTCACCCTGAATGGCTAACCGAAGGGCGTACGATCCTGATCCAGAAGGATCCCTCAAAGGGTACAGTTCCATCCAACTATCGGCCAATAACCTGTCTCTCCACAACATGGAAGCTCATGTCAGGCATCATCGCGGCCAAGATAAATGGGCACATGGATCAATACATGAGCACAGCACAGAAGGGCATCGGCAAAGACACCAGGGGAGCCAAACACCAGCTCCTGGTCGACCGAACAGTCTCCCGAGACTGCAGAACCCGTAAGACCAACCTGTGCACGGCCTGGATTGATTACAAGAAAACCTACGACTCAATGCCACACACATGGATCACTGAATGTCTGGAGCTGTACAACATCAACAGGACTCTAAGAGCCTTCATTGCAAACTCAATGAGGTTGTGGAAAACTACCCTTGAAACTACCCTTGCCACTTGACCATCAAATGTGGCATATCCCAAGGAGTTGCACTGTCCCCACTGCTGTTCTGCATAGGTCTGAACCCCCTCAGCCAAATCATCAATAATATATATATATATATATATATATATATATATATATATATATATATATATATATATATATTATATATATATATATATATATATATATATATATATATATATATATATATATATATATATATATATATATATATATATATATATATATATATATATATAATATACATATACATACCATATATATATATATATATATATATGGATCATGATTTTTATTTCTTCGTCGCTTTGTGACTTAGTTTCCAGAGAATGACACTTTCAGAATGACACAACAGAAACTGACACTTGTTTAAAGACAGAGCATTTCCTCCTCTGCGGTTTCACTACGTCATCCTCTGCATCATAGACTCTGCTCCTCTGGCTCTGCTCCTCTCCTCCTCTGGCTCTGCTCCTCTCTCCTCTGACTCTCCTCCTCCTCCTCTGCTCGTCTGCTCCTCTCTCTGACTGGAGTTTTTATGTAACAATATGAAATGATTTGAACATTAGTGTTTCTTGCAGCTCCTGCAGATTTGATTTTGTGCTTGTTTTATGCAGGTCGTAAACTGGACTCATGTGCAGCACAAAGATCACAGCCCAACTCCTGGTCAAAAAACATCAGGTTTATTGAAAAATAAAGAGCCTGTGTGTCTTCTAAGTGAACAAGTGAACAAATGAACAAATGAACAAATGACATGAACAAAAGGCATGAATGAAATAACAATCCAGCCCCCAAACTGAACAAAACCAGAGCATACAGGCTCCCCCCTGATTAGCAATTAACATAACACATGTAGAAAAACAGGGAGGCAGCAAACGAAGGAACGGAACACGCTGGAAAACGAAACTGGACTAGGAACAAACAAAACATACAGAAAAGAAGCAGAACTGTTACAACTTGTCACAGACTTGATTATAAATCCGAGGTTACGTCCTGTCACTCTCACTCGAGGTGTACTTTCTCACATACTTTTTGATGGACTTACTGGCCAAAGGTTTTTGTCTCTTGTCATGATTATTACTCCTGTTTCATGTGTCTTGTGTTTTTCTTATTTTGCTGATTCAGGTCTGGAGCTGTGTGAGTCAGGAGGAAACAACTGCGTCTTTTGGAAACTTGAATCCACGTTATACGTTATGACCTCCTCAGAAACACACCTGGAGTCGTGTTTTGTTTCATTCACATGTTTGAGTCACACTTTATTATCAGTCTCTCCACAGCTCCACATGCTCTGCTCCACCTTGTGATAGTTGTTGATAGTTGTTGATAGTTGTGGTAGTTTTAAAGTGAACAGCTCCTTTTACCTTTAGTTCAGTGGAGACTGACATGTCCAGGACTGAAATGACCCAAATGAGACCAGGGTTTGTGTGTTAAACATGTGAATGAAACAAAACACAGCTCAGGTCAATTTGAGATGAAGAAACAACATTAGAACAGATCAGGAAATGTTGTAACACGGCCCTCAGACACTCTGCAGGTGAAGAGGAACAATCAGCTTGAAACTTCTCCATATTTCTGTGTAAAATGGCGTGTGTCATATCTGGGGCTTTTAAAACAGAAATAATCAGATTTAAATTTCTTGCTTCTTTTTGTTGACACATGAGATACATAAAAATACAGAGGGGATTTTGGATTTTATTTAGAAATTGTGAAAATGTGTGAATAAAATATCAGTCTTTGAATCAGATATAAAAACGTGTTTGAGAGCAGACTGTGAACACGGACACGCTGTCATGAGGCACTTTGAAATGTCACATCTGTGGACTATGACAGTGATGGTTCACACTAAGGTTGAGGCATTTTCAAAAGGAAAAAAGCAACACATCTACAATTCTGTTCTCTCCAAAATATCACAATAAATATTGTACTGTGAGATTTTCCATACTTTGTTGTTAGTTTGTTACCATGACTTTTAAAGGAGCGGGCTACAGTTTAGTGTAAAAAGAGTGCACAGAGCAAAAAGTCCTGAGAAGTGGCTCTGCTGACACAGGATGAGCTTCTTTTATGGATTTGTTCTTCACTTCTACTGTCACTGTATTAGACTTGGATTGACCAGTGGATTGACCAGTGGAGGTGAGATGTTCCTCTGCCTCAGTTTGTCCAGACTCTGTGCTCTCTGCTCTTTAACTGCGCCTCAGTCAGACGAGTGACTCTAAAGTGTCATAGGTTCAGTTCAGTAACACATTTCGAGCCTGTTTCCTCACTGCATTTTGATTAATACAGAGTCATTGACAAACACACATTCTTGTCATTCTTCTTCTTGATGAGTAATGTTTGAGTTTTATCCCCAGTTCTCGGCTCCCTCGGCGCCCGTCTGCGGTATCGTCACTTGATTTTGTGAGGTTGTGAAAGTTTTTCCGAAGTGGACGATGACTTCCTGGAAAGCCCCAGTTTTTTTTGTGTCCTCACTTAAAGGATGTGGGCTTCTGCTTTTTGGTTCTTATAAAAGCCACAGCTCCTGTCTCTGTCTCATTCACTCTCTCTCACTCTCTGCACTCTCACAAACCTATTTATTTATTGTATTTATTTAGATCTTGCCGTGTGAAGATGTTCCCCTGTGTGAAAGTGTCTGTGCTGCTGGCCGTCATGGCTCTGTCTCACTCTGCATCTGCCACAGGTCAGTTTCAATTCAAATTTGAACTATACATTCATCTGTCATATTTACCTCGCGCTGCATCGTGTAACTTTTCTGGTGGAGACTGTGCACCACGTTGTTGCTTTGCCTGAAATGTCCCGCAGTATGGCATTATAAAACTTATTGCACATATTTCAGTTACATGTTTTTTGTTCATTACATTTCAGACGTTGCTTCTTACAGTGACTGAGCTCGCCTCTCCACAGATAAGACTGGCCTGCTTGTGTCACCTGCTGAAAAAGTTGAATGCCATACTGTGGAACTTTATAAGCAAAGCCATGACTTCCTCACGCAGACAAACAGCTCCTCACTGTCCACTAGAAAAGTTACACAGTGCAGCTTTATTCCTTTCTAAAATGAGTGACGTGAGGACTGAAAGTTTTTGTTATATTTATTGAGTATTTCAGGAGGGATTTGATGGGTTTCTTGTTTGATACTCACACAAAGCAGAGAGTGCCGTTGTGCCCTTGAGCAAGACGCTTCCCCATAGAGACAAGCTGCTGTGTCACTCAATGAGAGAAAACAGAGAGGACGAATTACAAAAAAAAAATTAAAAAAAATGTATAAAGTGTGTGTATGTGTGTGTCCCAGTGGAGAAGTTGTCTTAAAGTGTGTGTTTTTGTCCCAGTGGAGAAGTTGTCCTCCTGCTGTAAGCTCGTGAGCACTGACCGAGTCACGGAGAAAATCATTGGAATTTTACCTCAAAAAAAGAACGGAGAATGTGTAGATGCCTTTATGTAAGTACCACTGATACTACTACTGCTACTGCTACTACTACTGCTACTACTACTACTACTACTGCTGCTACTTCTACAACAGCTGTCTGTACTTCTGTGACTGCCCCTCCCTTTGTTCATCCTTTTAAATGTGTTAAATGTCATTATGTCTCTCAGAGTTCAGACAGAGAAGAATCTGTACTGTGTGTTTCCTGGAGCGCCCTGGATCAGGTGAGTGTCCCGCTGGAGAACAACCACCTCACGGGACTTCAATTACATTCATTAAGACACAGCTGAAATGTAAAAGTATAAATGTTATCAACTTAACGAAAACTATAATGCATTTAGCTGACTGTGGCCTGATTAAAACTAGACTAAAACTAGACTAAAACTAACTAAAACTAGAATAAAACTAGACTAAAACTAGACTAAAACTAGAATAAAACTAGGCTAAAACTAGGCTAAAACTAAAATAAAACTAGAATAAAACTAAACTAAAACTAGAATAAAACTGGAATAAAACCAGAATAAAACTACAATAAAACTAGGCTAAAACTAAACTAAAACTAGGCTAAAACTAAACTAAAACTAGACTAAAACTAAACTAAAACTAGACTAAAACTAGGCTAAAACTAAAGTAAAACTAGGCTAAAACTAAACTAAAACTAGATTAAAACTAGAATAAAACTAGACTAACTAGGCTAAAACTAAAGTAAAATTAGGCTAAAACTAAACTAAAACTAGACTAAAACTAGGCTAAAACTAAAGTAAAACTAAACTAAAACTAGACTAAAACTAAACTAAAACTAGATTAAAACTAGAATAAAACTAAACTAAAACTAAAATTAAAACTAAATAAAACTAAACTAAAACTAGAATAAAACTAAACTAAAACTAGATTAAAACTAGAATAAAAACTAAACTAAAACTAGATTAAACTAGAATAAAACTAAACTAAACTAGACTAAAAAACTAAAATAAAACTAGAATAAAAACTAACTAAAACTAACTAAAACTAAACTAAAACTAAACTAAAACTAAAACTAAACTAAAACTAGAACTAAAAAAACTAAACTAAAACTAAAACTAAAACTAATAACGAAGAAACTAAACTAAAACTAGAAAAACTAAACTAAAACTAGATTAAAACTAGAATAAACTAAACTAAAAACTAATTAAAACTAGACTAAAATTAAACTAAAACTAGAATAAAAAACTACTAAAACTAAATAAAACTAAAAAAAAACTAGATTAAAACTAGACTAAAAACTAAAACTAAAACAACTAAAAAACTAAACTAAAACTAGACTAAAACTAAACTAAAACTAGAATAAAACTAGGCTAAACTAAAAACTAAACTAAACCTAGACTAAAACTAAACTAAAACTAGATAAAACTAGACTAAAACTAAACTAAAACTAGATTAAAACTAGACCTAAAAACTAAACTAAAACTAGATTAAAACTAGAACTAAAACTAAACTAAAAAACTAAAACTAAACTAAACTAAAGTAAAAACTAAACTAAAACTAGACTAAAAAAAAACTAAAACTAATATTAAAAACTAGAAATAAAACTAAACTAAAACTAGATTAAAACTAAAACTAAAAAAAACTAAAAACTAAATAAAACTAAACTAAAACTAGATTAAAACTAAATAAAACTAATTAAAACTAGACTAAAACTAGAAAAAAACTAAACTAAAACTAATTAAACTAGAATAAAACAAACTAAAACTAAACTAAAATAAAACTAAAAAACTAAAATAAAACTAGAAAAAACTAAACTAAAACTACTAAAAAAAAACTAAACTAAAACTAGATTAAAACTAAACTAAAACTAACTAAAACTAGACTAACTAACTAAAACTAAACTAAACTAAAACTAAACTAAAACTAAAATAAAACTAAATAAACGAAACTAAAACTACTTAAAACTAAACTAAAACTAACTAAAACTAAACTAAAATTAAACTAAAACTAGACTAAAAGTAAACTAAACTAAGCTATAAACTAAACTAAAACTAGAAAAAAACTAAACTAAAACTAAACTTAAAACTAGAACTAACTAACTAAAACTAAACTAAAACTAAACTAAAACTAGACTAAAACTAACTAAAACTAAACTAAAACTAAACTAAAACTAAATAAAACTAAACTAAAACTACTACTAAAAACTAAAACTAAAACTAACTAAAACTAAAGTAAAACTACTAACTAAAACTAAACTAAAACTAGAACTTAAAACTAAAATAAAACTAGACTAAACTAGGCTAAAAACTAAACTAAAATTAGGCTAAAACTAAACTAAAACTAGACTAAAACTAGGCTAAAACTAAAGTAAAACTAAACTAAAACTACTAACTAAAACTAAACTAAAACTAATTAAAACTAGAATAAAACTAAACTAAACTAAACTACTAAAACTAAAATAAAACTAAACTAAAACTAGACTAAAACTAAACTAAAACTAGACTAAAACTAAATAAAACTAAACTAAAACTAAATAAAACTAGAATAAACTAAACTAAAACTAAATTAAAACTAAAATAAAACTAGAATAAACTAAACTAAAACTAAACTAAACTAGACTAAAACTAAAACTAAAACTAGAATAAAACTAAACTAAAAAATAAAACTAAACTAAAACTAACTAAAACTAGAATAAAACTAAACTAAAACTAAATAAAACTAAACTAAAACTAGAATAAAACTAAACTAAAACTAGATTAAAACTAGAATAAAACTAAACTAAAACTAGATTAAAACTAGACTAAAATTAAACTAAAACTAGAATAAAACTAAACTAAACTAGAATAAAACTAAACTAAAACTAGATAAAACTAGACTAAAATTAAACTAAAACTAGAATAAAACTAAACTAAACTAGAATAAAACTAAACTAAAAACTAAATAAAACTAGGCTAAAACTAAAAGTAAAACTAAACTAAAACTAGACTAAAACTAAACTAAAACTAAACTAAAACTAGAATAAAACTAACTAAAACTAGATTAAAACTAGAATAAAACTAAACTAAAACTAGATTAAACTAAAATAAAACTAAACTAAACTAGACTAAAAAAACTAAAACTAAAGTAAAACTAAACTAAAACTAACTAAAACTAAACTAAAAACTAGATTAAAACTAGAATAAAACTAAACTAAAAAACTAAACTACTAAATTAAAACTAGAATAAAACTAAACTAAAACTAGAATAAAACTAAACTAAAAACTAGATTAAAACTAGAATAAAACTAGATTAAAACTAGACTAAAACTAGATTAAAACTAAACTAAAACTAGATTAAAACTAGAATAAAACAAAACTAAAACTAAACTAAAACTAAACTAAAACTAGAATAAAACTAGAATAAAACGAAACTAAAACTAGATTAAAACTAAACTAAAACTAGATTAAAACTAGACTAAAATTAAACTAAAACTAGACTAAAAGTAAACTAAAACTAGAATAAAACTAAACTAAAACTAGAATAAAACTAAACTAAAACTAGATTAAAACTAGAATAAAACTAGAATAAAACTAAACTAAAACTAGATTAAAACTAGACTAAAACTAAACTAAAACTAGACTAAAAGTAAACTAAAACTAGAATAAAACTAGACTAAAACTAAACTAAAACTAGACTAAAACTAGACAAAAACTAAACTAAAACTAGGACATGTTTCTGTGCTTTCCAGTGCACTAAAAAAAACCAAACATGCTTTTGTTAATCTGTGTTAAAATGCTAAAATGTTACACAGTGGGGCTTTAACTCAATTAAAAGGTCACAGTGACCCTGGTCTTCTGCTCTGATGGTTTCTCTTCTTTCAGACAAAAACTGGCCAAAGCCAAAGCTCAGGCTCCCACCAAGAAGTCTCTGCTCTCCATCCTCTCGACCAGAGCTCCTCCCCATTCAGCGACCTCTGCCCCAGTGACCTCCTCCACGGTTAGGTCCTCTGACTCAACCTCCATCTTCTCCTCCAGCACTCCTCCTCTCACCTCCACCTCTGACCTCATTTCTGACCCACCCAGCTCCACCACAATAGGTCCTCCTCTGAATCCTATAGCTTGACCTTTGACCCTTCCTCTATTACTGATGATGAGTGTCTTCTGGGAAAGCGACTTCTAGGTCTAGTTTTACATTATATAAGAGTCCCAAAAAGCACGATGTAACTTTTGACCTATCTCTTGATACTTTGCAGTGACTAGTGTTGGACATGCACACATTAGCAAACGCAGACAAAAAAGTGTAAAGAAGTCATGAACATGTGAACACGTGCTGTTTAAACAGATTTAAACAGCACGTGTTCAGGAGCCTGTGATCAGTGTTCAGGATCCTTTTTATGTTTGATTTGCAACAAAAGGTGAGAGTGACTGACTGAAAAACTGTTGGCTAATGCTAGCGACACTTGAGACTGTAATGTTATTTGAGAGGGACTCAATAGCACAAACCTGTGGTAGTTCCAGATAAGTAACAGAGCTTCAGACACAGCAGTGCCTACAGTTAGTGTCACACCTCCAGAGATCGTTGATGACATCAGCTGCAAAGTATCAATTGGGGGGTCCGTAACCTGCTTGTCTCCATGGAGATCTTTTTACACTGTCTACAATGTTCCTCAGTATGGTGATGAATGTGTGTATCTCCATGAAGCCAGGCAACTCAAGCTCAGTTTATTGCGGGATTAGTGCCCTTCTACAAAGTTACGAAAACAGCTTTTGAGAAATTAAAAAAAGAATAAAATAAAGCTGATTGTTTCCTCACAAACACCTCAGATCTGCGTCTGGTTTAGTTGTCTTACATTTTGGATTTTATTTATTTAATTAAATGAAGCAAAACTGTTTATTTATTTCTAAATCCTGATGGATTGTTGCCATGTGCTAAACATTTGAATGTATTTATTTTGTGCTTTGGTTTTATTTTCAAAAATGTCAAACTGAACTGTTCAATAAAGGGTCTTAATCGTGAGTCTGTTTATATCTCAGCTTTGGGAATTTAAACAAAATATTGCAAAACTAGTTTCACAGATTGAAGTCCAAATCATATCATTAATACTTTGGAGTGATATCACACTAGGGGTGTGTCACATATTTCTCTGTGCTGGAATGTTCAGCAGTTACCATGGTGACACAATCCACTGTGGCAAACACTGCAAAACATCTTAAGTCAGAAAACTCAAGAAATGATGACATCAGCTCAGAGTATGAATAGATTCTAGATAAAGCACTTACACATACAGCACATACAGTCGCCCTCTCTTGGTCGCCCCCTCTTGGTCTTTTTTCAGTTTTGTGATTGGTTGATTGCTTGTAAGGGTGCAGTCTCTTAACTTATAGAAGGGGAGCAGAAGGGGCTGTCCTGAAGAAGGTCAGAGGGATTGAAACATATTTAAAGTGAACCACGAGTAAGACAGTGCGTGCAAGTCTTCTTAAAAACTTTCAAGTCATGTCAGAGATGTACTTTGGACCTAGGCCATGAAGAGACTTGTTCACACAGAGCTGCTTTAAAGTCTATTCTTTGAGCTACAGGAAGCCAGTGTGCAGAGACCTGAGCACAGGACACATGTGCTCGTACTTCCTGGTTCTGGTCAGGAACCGAGCAGCAGTGTTCTGGATGTACTGTTCTGTCTTAAGGCTCGTTTGGAGAGGCCAGTGAGCAGGACGTTACAGTTGTCTAACCTACTGGAGACAAATGCAGGACAAGTGTCTCTAAGTCTGGTTTTGACAGTTTACCTTTGATTTTTGGCAATGTTTTTAGATGGTAAAAAGCTGCAGATGTTATTGATTTGATGTGGCTGTTAAAGTTCAAGTCTGAGTCCATTATTACCCTAAATTTCTAGCCTGATTTGAAGGTTTTAGAGAAAGACTGGAGGTAACTGCTGACACTTTCTTTTTGTTTCTGTGGCCAAAGACAATGACTTGAGTCTTGTCTGAGTTTAGCTGAAGAAAGTTGTTTTCATCCCCACACTGATCTGTTGGATGCCGTGTCAAAGTGAATCCACTGGTTCATATTCACCTGCTGCAGTGAGACATAGATCTGAGTGTCTCTGCAGAGATGTGGTAGGACACATTGTTGCTGCGTATTATTAACTGACCTAATGGCAGCATGTAGAGATTGTGAACAACAGGGGTCCCAAAAATTGACCCCTGGGGCACCCCACAGGTCAGGGACATTTTATCTGAGACACATTTTCTAATTTCAACAAAGTACTCTCTGTTTTCTAGATAGGACTTGAACCAGTTTAGTGCAGTACCAGAGATGCCCACCCAGTTCTCTAGTCTCTGTAAGAGGATCATGATCCACAGAGTCACAGGAGAGACTCAGATCTAACAGGATCAAGACTGAGACTGTGCCAGTTCATTTTATTTTATGATTGTGAGATATTTTTCTACCAGTGCAATGCTACATCAAATTGATGTCTTGATTTACTAAAGCGAAGGTTAATAACATGTGCCACCACACACACACACACACACACACACACACACACACATATATATATATATATATATATATATATAATATATATATATATATATATATATATATATAGAGAGAGAGAGAGAGAGAGAGAGAGAGAGAGAAGAGAGAGAGAGATAGTCTGAAAAATAACTGCACATTCCTTTATTCAATGTAACTTTTCCTCAAACCAGCTCAGAAGAATGTTCTGCAGAATAAACCTGAGTGTCAGAGCTGCTCAGGTTTTTAATCCTCAAACTGTACAGATCTTTATTCAGATTTAACAGTTTCATGTCACTCTGTTGTAGGCGACATAAACCAGTACAAACATTTGAACATGTTTTGTTCACTGACAATAGCAATAAATCTTTTTCTGATTCAGATCTAAAATGTGGCTGGTGCTGTGGGACTGAAAAAACAGGCTGTGAACCATAAGATCTGGGAAAAACAACATTTATACCAGTCTCCAATCTTTACTCCACTTATTTTTAAACCAATAGTTCTCATATTCATGGTTTCAAACTAAAGCAAAGTCCTCCATTGTCAGAGCAATTAAGCAAATCAAGTCTAAATTTCTGGTAGAGGGTGAGCCACCTGCTTGTTTCTTTAGACACGTTATTAGAATGTCCCAGTGTGGCATTAAACCTCACCATCTCCACAGAGTCCACACCGCCAGGACAAGTTACAAGTCACATCTGTGGAGAGGTGACCCTGCTCACAGTGAGAATGACTGTTTTTCACACAATGTTTGAGCAAAAAACACCATCATTTATCATTTCAGATATTATAAATAAAGCTGTACTGTGTAGCTTTCCAAAAGACGAGCACAAAAGTAACAAAATGCCCTTTAAAGTAAACTGCACAAAAAGATTTACATTTGTATAATCCTTTTAAAAAAACACATAAGAATTTCAAATCACCCTTCTTTTATTTACTGACACATTTCTGGATATTCTGTCTGGGAGTTTTTCTGATTAGCTCCATCTTGTTCTTCATCTTCATCTGGAGACCCCCCAAACCAGTCGCCACGAAAAAAAAGAAAGAGACAGTGTTAAGACATTAAGGAAAACAAAAGCAGCTTCTATGGAATCATCATTTTCTTACCTCATGTTTGTTTGATTATTATCAGTCAAATACTTTTTAAGTTCAGATAATTTAGAATAAAACACCAAAACCTAAGTATAGAGACAAACTCAGTATCTAATTTACAAAAAGAAACAAAAAAAACATGTACATAATGTCTCAACAAAACAAACAAGAAAAAGAGGAGAAACAGGGAGTGTCCCACCGACCCATGAGTCAGTGAACAAACCCAGACCTCGAGATACAAATATTCAAAACAATCAAAGTCACTATTTCTGAACAGCCTCCAGTCAGACTCTTTACAAAGGTTTAGAATAAATAACTAATAAAAAAAACAAAAACTCAAAATCAACAACAAAAAACAGGAGAAACAGGGAGTGTCCCACTGATGTGAGTCAGTGAACAAACCCACATCTCCAGATACTTTCACAGTGACAGTACAAGTCAGTATAAGTACAATCTCCAAAGAGACGGTTCACAAAGGCTGAGAGTAAAGTACCGACTGGATTTGAAATGGCACATTACCATCAGACAGTTTGAATCCAACATAAACAGGAGAAAACAGTGAACAAAGCCACATGTTCACAGATTATTATTCACTCACTGTTATAATGTGAGGAGCTGACATTTCCTCTGTTCTCCAACTCACCACCGTGTGTTAGGTTTTACTTCTGCACAATATTTAAGCAGAATTCAGTCCGTCAGAACGGGGAGCTGCGGTTAAAGGTCAGTACTGCAAGTTAAAGGTCAGTGCTGCGGGGTTAAAGGTCAGTGCTGCAATTTAAAGGTCAGTACTGCGGGTTAAAGGTCAGTGCTGAGGTCAGTGCTTTAAAGGTCAGTACTGCAGGTTAAAGGTCAGTACTGCGGGTTAAAGGTCAGTACTGCGGGTTAAAGGTCAGTACTGCAGGTTAAAGGTCAGTACTGCGGGTTAAAGGTCAGTACTGTGGGTTAAAGATCAGTGCTGCAGGTTTAAAGGTCAGTGCTGCGGGTTAAAGGTCAGTACTGCGGGTTAAAGGTCAGTACTGTGGGTTAAAGGTCAGTGCTGCAGGTTAAAGGTCAGTACTGTGGGTTAAAGATCAGTGCTGCAGGTTAAAGGTCAGTGCTGCGGGTTAAAGGTCAGTACTGCGGGTTAAAGGTCAGTACTGTGGGTTAAAGGTCAGTGCTGCGGGTTAAAGGTCAGTACTGCAGGTTAAAGGTCAGTACTGCGGGTTAAAGGTCAGTACTGAGCTGCACTGAGCTGGTGGGTCTAAAGCTTGTAGCTGTAAATATATTGTCAGAATACTCCAAAGCCAGTCGCTCTCTGGAGTCTTCAAAATCACTATTGCATATATAATGTAATATGACTATTACTACAGCATTTTTTTTAACTATAAAACAGTGTCACACACAAACAGTCTAACCCTCCTAAGCCCAGAAAAGCACATATTTAAAGTAAATGCAAGGTGTACTATGCAGGACATTCTGTCAAACTTTAATACTTCAGTTTTGTGTATCAATTAAAACTCACTTTTTCAGCACAAAACCTGAGGCCCAGTCACATAATACATGTTTTATATTATTATGTGGCCATAGGCTCTGTCCCTGTGGTTAAGAATCACTCAATGAGAAGAATCAATCACAGAACTTTATATTTTAGCATCAAGGTTTCTTAAGTTTGTATGAAGTCCTATATAATAATCCTTGCATTTTTTATTACTTAAAAACTGTAACGTTAAAATGTTAAAAAAGTAAAAGTACAAGGTGTACTATGCAGGAATTTCTGTAAAACTGCAATACTCAGATTGAATTCAGAACAGTAATTACACTAAACTCAACAAGAAAAGGTTAAGTTTTTATCATCAATGTTTGTCGTTTAATGAAATCCTGCATAACATTCCTTAACTTCAATCTACTGCTTTAAAAAAAAAAAAGCAAACAATCAATCACCAAATCAAGAAATCACTCAAAAAAATCAGTGGGATGGTGGGCGCGGTTGACCCTCCTATGCCCAGAAAGTACAAGGCGTACTATGCAGGAATTTCTGTAAAACTGTGATACTCAGATTGAATTCAGAACAGTAATTACACTAAACTCAACAAGAAAAGGTTAGGTTTTTATCATCAGTGTTTGTCATTTAATGAAATCCTGCATAGCATTCCTTAATTTCAATCTACTGTTTTTTTTTTTTTAAATCACTCAAATCAAGAAAGAAATCACGTGGTGGCGTGGCTGAAGTTGGTAAATGCCGGCGCAGTGAACAAGCTCTGAGTCTCAGTGGCTGAGTTCAGTCCTCGTCCGACTCAGAGTCTCGGTGGTGGTGCCAGAAGGACCTGAAGCCTCTGGTCCCGGCAGAGGTGGAGAGGCCGGGGGATGAGCCTGGGGAGGAGGCGAGGCGCGGCCGCTTGGGAGGGCGAGGAGCAGGAGACGGGCAGGTGCTCGCTGCTGAGGAGAGGGGGTCGGGGCACGACCCTCTGGCTCCACAGCTTGAGCAGACGACGAGATGAGCCTCTCGCGTCTCTTCTTCATCTTCTTCGTCCTCTTCAGAGTCTGCGTCGCTCCGGTCCTCTTCATCAGTTGACCGTAGTCCGTCCAGTCCATGTCCTCCACCTCGTCAAGTGCAGGCCTGGAACCACCTACCTTTGACTCACCTTGGTCCTCGTCCGAGGAGCAGACGTCTGGACGCATCTCAACCTCAAGGTCTCAAGGGAATTCTAAGATTAAAAAATAGGCTATATTACAAAAATCCTACAAAACAAATTAGATTTACTACTATAATCAAACACCAGTAAAATTACTGCCTGGAAAAAGTATCTTTACTCAATATCGGTGAATACTCAAAATAAAGTGCTATAGCTCAGCAGTGACGCTGCTGCTTTAAGTCTGTGAAAAGGCGCCGGGTGAGACACACAGTTACCCTGCCTTATGTTAGGGGGCGCTCGTGAGCCCAGGGCATTCTTTTCAAACAGAGACGTACAAAATGGTAAGAAATGTAATGACTTCAATCTATTGAAAATCGGGGAAACAGAATAAGGATAAAAAAAAAACAATATAAAACCAACTTTTAATTTCATACTATTAGAGCTATTTTATATGGACTTCGGAACTTTTATTTTGAAATTTTTTAATTCTTCTGGCTCCAAGTCACTGGGAGAGAAACTGACCCAGAACTAAACCAGGACTAAACCAGGACTGAACCAGAACTGAACCAGAACTGAACCAGGACTGAACCAGGACTAAACCAGGACTGAACCAGAACTAAACCAGAACTAAACAGAACCAGGACTAAACCAGGACTAAACCAGAACTAACTAAACCGGACTAAACCAGGACTGAACCAGGACTGAACCAGAACTAACCCAGGATTGAACCAGGACTAAAACCAGAACTAAACCAGGACTAAACCAGAACTGAACCAGGACTAATTGAAAACCAACAGAAAACCAGGACAGAACTGAACCAGGACTAAACCAGGATGAACCAGGACTAAAACCAGACTAAACCAGACTAAACCAGACTGAACCAGGACTAAACCAGGACTAAACAGACTGAAACCAAACTGAACCAGAACTAAACCAGGACTAAACCAAGACTGAAACCACCAAACTGAACCAGGAAACCAGGACTGAACCAAGACTAAACCAGGACTAAACCAGGACTGAACCAGAACTAAACCAGGGACTAAACAGAACTAAAACCAGACTGAACCAGGACCAAACCAGGACTGAACCAGGACTAAACCAGAACTAAACCAGGACTAAACCTGAACCAGGACCAAACCAGGACTAAACCAGACTGAACCAGGACTAAACCAGGACTAAACCAAGACCAGAACCAGGACTAAACCAGAACTAAGACTGAACCAGAACTAAACCAGGACTAAACTGAACCAGAACTAAACCAGGACCAGGACAAAACCAGGTCAAAACAAGGTCTGAACATTTATTGCCAGTTTAATATAAAAATATACAGTGGAATCATGAATGAACAATACATTTAAAAACCAAAAACAAATGGAGTGTGGAGCTTGTGGAAAGACGGTGGTTCTTTTCCCTGATCCAAGCCAAACACGATAAGATCACAGGCAAATGTGTCTGGGAGGGCATCTGTGTTAACTTCCACGTGAAGGGCCCTGAGAGGACATTTTAAACACATCCAAAAGACTGAAATCTGTTCATAGTCCTCACACAGAGAGGACATCTGACACACACAGAGGACATCTGACACACAGAGAGGACACCTGACACACAGAGAGGACATCTGACACACACAGAGGACATCTGACACACAGAGAGGACATCTGACACACACAGAGGACATCTGACACACAGAGAGGACATCTGACACACAGAGAGGACATCTGACACACACAGAGGACATCTGACACACAGAGAGGACATCTGACACACAGAGAGGACATCTGAGACACAGAGAGGACATCTGACACACAGAGAGGACATCTGACACACAGAGAGGACATCTGACACACACAGAGGACATCTGACACACAGAGAGGACATCTGAGACACAGAGAGGACATCTGACACACAGAGAGGACACATGACACACAGAGAGGACACCTGACACACAGAGAGGACATCTGACACACAGAGAGGACACCTGACACACAGAGAGGACATCTGACACACAGAGAGGACATCTGACACACAGAGAGGACACCTGACACACAGAGAGGACACCTGCCACACAGAGAGGACATCTGACACACAGACACATCTGACACACAGAGAGGACACCTGACACACACAGAGAGGGACACCTGACACACAGAGAGGACATCTGACACACAGAGAGGACATCTGACACACAGAGAGGACATCTGACACACAGAGAGGACATCTGACACACACAGAGAGGACACCTGACACACACAGAGGACATCTGACACACAGAGAGGACATCTGACACACACAGAGAGGACATCTGACACACACAGAGAGGGACACCTGACACACAGAGAGGACATCTGACACACACAGAGGACATCTGACACACACAGAGGACATCTGACACACAGAGAGGACACCTGACACACAGAGAGGACACCTGACACACACAGAGAGGACATCCTGGTGTAAATGTTTCTCAAAAAGGGAATAAACTAGAGATTTAATGCTATAAAAAATCTAGAAGGATCATGTAAATGTCAATCCAGAAAAACAAAATGTTCTTCTCTGAAAACAAAAAATCTAAACTTCAACCAAATAATAAAACTCTTTGATCTTAGTCGGTCCCGTGTCACTTTCTGGAGGAACGCCTCCATAGAAACAGAAAGTTAAAATCATACTTCGGAAAATTCTCCATGGAGATAGATATGTTTTTTGAACACTATAGTAAAAGGAACATTTTCATGTAAAAAGCAGGAAGAGTCTGGTCTGTGGAGATGCAAGCCCACACACAGTAAGGACGTGCTTTTCCACTGCAATACAAACAGGCTTTTATTGACTTTGGCTAAAAGTTCCACAGTGAGGCTTTCACTGATGTGGCAGTGTGTGTAAGTGCCCACCAGTCAGAGGGTACACGGTTCAACCCTCAACTAAGTGCATGCTGTTGTTGTGTCTCTGGGCAAGGCACTTCAGCCCCATTGTCCTCTCCAGTCACAATAATAGGAAAATAATAGAGACCGGAATGAATCAGTCGAAGGCTTGTCTAAATATTGTGATTCAAAAGAAAATATATTTTTAGATTTGAACAGTGGCTCTGAGGTTTGGACTTTTATCATTTTGTGTTTACAGATTTAAAATACAACACTTCACATTTCAAAACAGAGTAATGGCTTTAGTCTGTGTTTAGTCCTGGTTCAGTCCTGTTCAGTCCTGGTTTAGTTCAGGTTTAGTCCTGGTTTAGTTCAGGTTTAGGCCTGGTTTAGTCCTGGTTTAGTCCTGGTTTAGTCCTGGTTCAGTCCTGGTTCAGTCCTGGTGTAGTCCTGGTTTAGTCCTGGTTTAGTCCTGGTTTAGTCCTGTTATAGCACAGTGGTCTCTGTCTGCAGTATGGACTGTGCCCTGCAGTTCCTATGGGGGGCGCTGTTCTTCATAGTGGTGCAGTGGAGTGTATTTTCAGGTTTGAGAGACAGACTCCTCCAGCCACGACACACCTCTGCCTGCACCTGACACAGAGAACAGACTTAATATGTCACATTTTTAAAGGGAGCCATTGTATCAAACTATTATTATCAGCTATTAGCTTAGTGAGACTAAACATGAACCTGTACAGTACCTGGAGGAGTAAAGGGGAGAGTGAGGGGGAGGAGGGGTCTGGAGTAGTAAGGGGAGAGTGAGGGGAGGGGGAGGGTCTGGAGGACTAAAGGGGGAGAGTGAGGGGGAGGAGGGGGTCTGGAGGAGTAAAGGGGAGAGTGAGGGGGAGGAAGGGTCTGGAGGAGTAAAGGGGGAGTGAGGGGGAGGTCTGGAGGAGTAAAGGGGAGAGTGAGGGGGAGGAGGAGTCTGGAGGAGTAAAGGGGAGAATGAGGGGGAGGGGGAGGTCTGGAGGAGTAAAGGGGAGAGTGAGGGGGAGGAGGGGTCTGGAGGAGTAAAGGGGAGAGTGAGAGGGGAGGAGGGGTCTGGAGGAGTAAAGGGGAGAGTGAAGGGGAGGAGGGGTCTGGAGGAGTAAAGGGGGAGAGTGAGGGGGAGGAGGCGTCTGGAGGAGTAAAGGGAGAGTGAGGGGGAAGAGAGGTCTGGAGGAGTAAAGGGGAAAGTGAGGGGGAGTCTGGAGGAGTAAAGGGGGAGAATGAGGGGGAGGAGGGGTCTGGAGGAGTAAAGGGGGAGTGAGGGGGAGGTCTGGAGGAGTAAAGGGCAGAGTGAGGGGGAGGAGGGGTCTGGAGGAGTAAAGGGAGAGTGAGGGGGAGGTCTGGAGGAGTAAAAGGGGAGAGTGAGGGGGAGGAGGCGTCTGGAGGAGTAAAGGGGAGAGTGAGGGGGAGGTCTGGAGAAGTAAAGGGGAGAGTGAGGGGGGAGGAGGCGTCTGGAGGAGTAAAGGGAGAATGAGGAGGAGGAGGAGGTCTGGAGGAGTAAAGGGAGAGTGAGGGGGAGGAGGCGTCTGGAGGAGTAAAGGGAGAGTGAGGGGGAGGAGGGGTCTGGGGGTATAAGGAACAATGTGATTGGTCTAACAGATATCCACACTTGTAATGAGAACACTGGTTGTAATCAGGGCAGTCTTGTGTGATGTCACATAGCACTTCAAGTTGCAGAGGCCACTGAAGGCAGTACACAGATGTAGATGTTTTTTACTATAAAGCTGCATATTTGCCTGGTATAGTTGCAAACACAAATCAGCAGGAACAGTAGATAATGCTATTTAAACACCATATGACCAGTTTAGTAGTGAACAAGTGGATTCCACTCCACGTTGCACTCACACTGGGCCTTCTGAACCGTGCCGTGCTCGAGCATGATTGCGGAGAGTTCTGTGGCCCGAGTTCACACCTGCCTAACCAAATGAGCCACGCCCCGGTGACGTCATCACACGGCACTGTTGGCATGTCGCACAGCAGTGCTTATCGCTTTAGCCGAGAAAATAAGACCATTAAACAACAGTGTGGAGCAGCGAGGACAACAGGAGACAAGAATTCAAAACTTGAATCTGAGAGTGGGTTCAATGTGAGTTTTGGAGCAGAGTCCATTCACTGTTTCCTCTTAACCTTTATGCTCTCTGTGCAGACAGGGCTCGTAAATATAAATCGTGTGTGCGTACATGTGCAGCTGTGCCGTGCTTTGATCCATCTCCTTTAACCGGGCACGGTTAAAGGAGATGGACGCTTTAGGGTCTAACTGTGCTTGGGCACAGTCCTCGGGCAGGGTGCTTAGGCACAGTCCCTGGCCGGGGTGCCTTAGCTGTTGTGAGCTTATCCTTAACTTAGTCAGGGCTGTATATTGAGTGATTCCTGCATGTTTGACTAATCACTGTCCTACATTGAGGCTTGAGTGCTCAGAAAGTTTCCTGTTTTCACCTTCCCCTTATCTCCGCCCATTTCTCTGTACAATGTTTACTGTCAAAATCAGCCTGCATATATAAATGGACATCGCTAATAAGCTAGCCACCGTGTTCCATATGGGAAGTGATCATGGGGACACTAAGGCTCCATCGACTGGCTTCAGTTCACTTTCTATTGAAAAACCTCCCCTCTCTGTAACTGCTAAAGCCTCGCTTCTGTTTAGCTCTTTGGTTTTGTGCTTGGATTTCCAAATGTGGTCTCTGGTTGCAGATTAGCTGCTATAACTGCTGGTCTCGATGAGCTTCAGTTGGTTGCAATCGAATGCTATGGGTGACGTCACACTCACTTAGTCTACTTCTATGATACGGTCTGTGATGTAGAGTTAAAATGTCACTCATACATGGTTACACAAGAACCTGTGTGTTTGTTCATGATATTTTTGTATGTTTATGGGTGATGTAGACTCGTGGGCGGAGCCTTGGACAGAATGTTACAGCTCACCATATGGAGGGTTTGAACAGGGCCCAGGAGAACACGCTAAATTACTGAAAAATACATAGATGACGTATAAAACCTCTGCAGGCATGTTTCTGATGAGGCAGCAACATTATTAAAAAGTCCCTTTTGCATAATAGCCCCCCCCTTTAAAAGTGACATGACTCCTTTAAAATGACTTGGATTATTGTGCAGTGTAGAACGGGTGTTTTAATGTGGACTTACTTCACTGTTGAGGAAACAGTAGAGAACAGCCACAATCAGACCCTGAAAAAAACAGAGAAGCTTTCATTATAATATTAATACAGGAATGAGGAGAGAGGCTGTGATTGGCTGATAGTGAGGGGGACTCAGCTGTGATTGGCTGATAGTGAGGGGGACTCAGCTGTGATTGGCTGATAGTGACGGGGACTTGGCTGTGATTGGCTGATAGTGACAGGGACTCGGCTGTGATTGGCTGATAGTGACGGGGACTCTGCTGTGATTGGCTGATAGTGACGGGGACTCAGCTGTGATTGGCTGATAGTGACGGGGATGCGTGTACCTGGAACGAGCCCAGTCCCAGCTCAAACAGGATTTTGACCTGTCTGACTGTTTTGTCGTCTGGATTCACGTAAACGAAGACCACATAGTTCACTCCAAACAGAGGAATCAGCAGCAGAGTGGACTTCGCCAGACGCCTGGAAATGTACCAGAGTAAAGCTTTATGTGACACAGGAGCAAACAGGAGCAGAGTCAGAGGAGCAGAGTCAAAGCAGCAGAGTCAGAGAAGTAGAGTCAGAGGAGCAGAGTTAGAGGAAGAGGTAGGAGCAGAGTCAGAGGAGCAGAGTCAGAGGAGCAGAGTCAGAGGAAGAGACAGGAGCAGAGTCAGAGGAGCAGAGTCAGAGGAGCAGAGCCAGAGGAACAAACAGGAGCAGATCCAGAGGAGGAGTAGAGTCAGAGGAGCAGAGTTAGAGGAGCAGAGTCAGAGGAGCAGACAGGACCAGTCTTGTACTTGTACTGTGACTGTTTGTTTCCTCCGACGTTGCTGCAGCAAACCTTCTGCACCAGGATGTGAATGATGCTGATGAAGAACAGGAAGTTTAACTGTAAAAAATATAAACAGACCTGGTTCAGTCCTGGTTTAGTCCTGGTTTAGTCCTGGTTTAGTCCTGGTTTAGTCCAGGTTCAGTCCTGGTTTAGTCCTGGTTTAGTCCTGGTTCAGTCCTGGTTTAGTCCTGGTTCAGTCCAGGTTCAGTCCTGTTTTAGTCCTGGTTCAGTCCTGGTTCAGTGAGGTATTATCCTGTTCTGTACTGACGATGACGGACGCCATGATGGGCCAGTTGATGAGTCTACTGGGGACCGGGCTCTCGTCGATCTCCCAACACCTGAAAACCAACACGCCACATGTTAATGCTCCAACGTGAAACCTTTTAGTGAGGAAATAGACTAAAATAAAGCTTATTCTTTTTACTTTGAATGTTTTAATTGCACAGAAAAACAGAGACACAGACACCTCCTCTTTTGTGTTTCAC
This sequence comes from Periophthalmus modestus, assembly GCA_019594935.1. NCBI lineage: Eukaryota > Metazoa > Chordata > Actinopteri > Gobiiformes > Gobiidae > Periophthalmus > Periophthalmus modestus. The sequence continues at coordinate 18,058,901 of JAIEZT010000021.1, forward strand.
TGAAATGCATTGGTTTGGCTTTTCCACAGTATGGCTGACTGATGCGCCTCCATGGAGAATGTTCCGAAGTATGCTTTTAACTTTCTGCTTCCATGTAGTTTCCAGAGTTATGCAGTGTTATGCTGTGTTGCTTTAAGTTATTTTACTAGAGTTTTACTGGACCCCAGGCAACTTCGCTTCAATTTTTAGTCCTCAAAATGTCCTTGCATTTGGCTGCATTTTGAACCAGAGCTGACCTGGCCCATAGAAAAGTGGACTAAGTGAGCGTAACGTCATCCACAGCGTTCAGCTCCAAATGAAGCTCATTGAGGCTGGAGCAGGTATAGGGGCCAATCTGGAGCCGAGTTAAACATTTGGAAATTCAATTGTATCATAGCAACCAAAGAGCCAATACAGAGTGAAGCTGTTAAAGGTAATGCCCCTTCCCGCCCGCACTGGTTTAACAGGGAGCGAACCTGTTGCTAACGCTAGCGGGAGCGACCTCAGGGAAAGAAGGGGCCTGATTTATCTGGTATTAAAGTTCATATCTTGATTTAGGAACAAAATAGTGCTCACTTCCTACTTGGAATGCGGCGGTTAGCAGGTTAGCTTTGATTGTTTATATATACAGGCTATGGCCAAAGGACGCATGGGGATAGAACCTCAAACTCACGAGTCATTCAACAGTGAAAGTAGTTTAAGATCTCACCAAGTGTCATCCAGGTGTATTCTGTAGATCACCCACACACACATGAAGAGCAGAGGGATCCCTGAAACAGAGAGAGTGTTAGAGAAGGAGGAGAAGAAGAGAGAGAGACCCACACACACATGAAGAGCAGAGGGATCCCTGAAACAGACAGAGTGTTAGAGAAAGAGGAGAAGAAGAGAGAGAGAGACCACACACACACATGAAGAGCAGAGGGATCCCTGAAACAGACAGTGCTAGAGAAAGAGGAGAAGAAGAGAGAGAGAGACCCACACACACATGAAGAGCAGAGGGATCCCTGAAACAGACAGAGTGTTAGGGAAAGAGGAGGAGGAGTGTTTGAGATTTAGAGCAGAGAAAGTGTTATGACACAAAGTACGTTTGGAGCTGAGCCAAGGGGAAACAGGAGGACGAGAGACAGATGCACAGACAGAGGAGGAGGAGAGGGGGGTGGAGAGAAAGGAGGAGGAGGAGGAAGAAGAAGGGGAGAGGAAGACAGAGAGAGAAAGGAGGCGGACAGAGGACGAAAGACAGATGCACAGACAGAAGAGGTGGCAAGTAGTAGAAGATAGCGAATGAGAGAGACAGAGAGAGAGAGAGAGAGGGTGAGCGAGAGAGAGTGGGAGAGAGAGAGAGAGAGAGAGAGGGTGGGAGAGGGAGGGAAACAGGATGACAAGACAGATGCACACAGAGAGGAGGAGGATAAGGAAGAGAGGGGTAGGAGAGATGAAGGAGAGAGAGAGGAGGAGGGGAAGAGGGACAGATGGAGGAAAGAGTGGGACAGAGGGAAGATAAAGAGGCAAGGAGGAAGAACAGGAGAGATGAAAAGGGGAGGAGTGAGAGGGAGGTAGAACAGAGATTTCACACTAAAAGACAAACATGACAGCAGAGTTTATACTGACACTTCAGAGGAGACAGATGAGGAAGATGGAGAAACAGAGAGAGGAAGGGGTGAGAATAATGCAGGCAGCTATTGTTTTTAGCCTGATTCACACTGCATAAGCATCTGAGCTGCTAATAGGACTAATGTGAAACTTGTCCAAAATGAATTAGAAACGGGCCTCAGATCATCCTCAATACTGTGACCAATGTCCTCTACTCCTCTCTCCCCCTCCACTCTGCTCTCTCTCTTCCTCCTCTCTTCTCTATCTTCCATACTTTCTTCTCGCTCTCACCTCTCTCTCCCTCTCCCTCCTGTTATTCTGGTTTGGATCTTTCAGAGTCAGTTTGATTTTGCTTTGACCCATAAAGTCTTAGTCTCCATAAGACAAAAACTACTGACCTGCAGGAACCAGGATGTAGATACAGGCTGATTACTGCACAAAAAAAGACTGTGCTTGAGATAAACCAGGACTAAACCAGGACTGAACCAGGACTAAACCAGAACTAAACCATGTCTGATCCAGGACTAAACCAGGACTGAACCAGGACTAAACCAGGACTGAACCAGGACTAAACCAGGACTGAACCAGGACTGAACCAGGACTAAACCAGGACTAAACCAGGACTAAATCAGGACTGAACCAGGACTGAACCAGGACTAAACCAGGTCTAAACCAGGACTGAACCAGGACTAAACCAGGACTAAACTAGGACTGAACCAGGACTAAACCAGGACTGAACCAGGACTAAACCAGGACTGAACCAGGACTGAACCAGGACTAAACCAGGACTGAACCAGGAGTGAACAGGATTAAACAAGGACTAAACCAGGACTGAACCAGGATTAAACCAGGACTGAACCAGGACTAAACCCAGACAAAACCAGGACTGAACCAGGCTTAAAACAGGACTAAACCAGGACTAATACAGGACTAAACTAGGACTAAACGAGGACTAAACCAGGGCCAAGTCTTTCCTCATTTGTACAAACCCTTAAACCTTGTCTTACTTTACCATTACTTTTCAATATGGGGTATTAAATGAAATTACTTGTTAGAGCAAGTTATAGTTACCATGTTAGAACGTCCCCTCATCAAAAACATACCTGAAAAGGTTTTAGATGTATCAGTGTTTGAGTAATCTTTACTGATCTCTCATGGACCCTATTCAAATCCTCCTTACAACCTGTTCAAGGCTCCACCCACAAGCCATCGTCACCCACGCTCCCACACGGCCGTTTTCCAGAAAGATACAAACAACCCATAAAAACTTCACAAACTCATACTTTAATACACCCTTGGTGGCCTCATGGCCTTGTAGACCTTGAAGGTTAGTTAAAGCAGAGGTGTCCAAACTGTGGCCTGGGGTCCTAATGCGACCCTCAGACCAATTTGTATTCTGCTCAGCGAGCTCTATTGATCAGGCATTTTTAGCCTCTTAACTATTACTATTACTTTACAGTACTGACCACCGCTCTGTGGCCCTCCACCTGTGGCCCTCCACCTGTGGCCCTCCACCTGTGGCTCTCCGCCTGTGGCCCTCCACCTGTGGCCCTTCACCTGTGACCCTTCACCTGTGACCCTCCACCTGTGACCCTCCACCTGTGGCCCTTCACCTGTGACCCTTCACCTGTGGCCCTCCGCCTGTGGCCCTTCGCCTGTTGCCCTCCGCCTGTGGCCCTCCGCCTGTGGCCCTCCGCCTGTGGCCCTCCGCCTGTGGCTCTCCGCCTGTGGCCCTCCGCCTGTGGCCCTCCGCCTGTGGCCCTCCGCCTGTGGCCCTCCACCTGTGGCCCACCACCTGTGGCCCTTCACCTGTGGCCCTCCACCTGTGGCCCTCCACCTATGGCCCTTCACCTGTGGCCCTCCACCTGTGGCCCTTCACCTGTGGCCCTTCACATGTGGCCCTTCACCTGTGGCCCTCCGCCTGTGGGCTTCGGTCAGAAATGTTTGGACACGCCTGAGAAGAATTAAAGATGAGAGTTTTAAATATAAATCCTCACCCCAGCCAATGGCCACGTACACGGCCAGTCTGATGCAGTAGCTGTGGACGACCAGCAGGAGGGTGTGCAGGTACAAACCCTCCACCAGGAGCCAGAAGAAGTTAGCCATCACAAAGTAATTAAACAGGACCACGCTTGCCTTACACCCCACCTAAAGAGGGCGCAAGAGAGTCAAGGAGTTATACAGAGCCTTACACCCCACCTAAAGAGGGCGCAAGAGAGTCAAGGAGTTATACAGAGCCTTACACCCCACCTAAAGAGGGCGCAAGAGAGTCAAGGAGTTATACAGAGCCTTACACCCCACCTAAAGAGGGCGCAAGAGAGTCAAGGAGTTATACAGAGCCTTACACCCCACCTAAAGAGGGCGCAAGAGAGTCAGGGAGTTATACAGAGCCTTACATCCCACCTAAAGAGGGCGCAAGAGAGTCAAGGAGTTATACAGAGCCTTACACCCACCACCTAAAGAGGGCGCAAGAGAGTCAAGGAGTTATACAGAGCCTTACACCCCACCTAAAGAGGGCGCAAGAGAGTCAAGGAGTTATACAGAGCCTTACATCCACCTAAAGAGGGCGCAAGAGAGTCAAGGAGTTATACAGAGCCTTACACCCCACCTAAAGAGGGCGCAAGAGAGTCAGGGAGTTATACAGAGCCTTACACTGACCTAAAGGGGGCGGAGTGCAGCACAGGTCATGAGTCTATAAATAACTGGATAGGGCATTGCTGCTTAAACCTTGAGTTGGATTATTGGCCACTCTTTGGTACTGCAGAGAAAAAATCCCTCCTGCCCAGAAAAATGTTTTCCCATAGAGCGCAATGTAAAAACACAAACCTGCACATGCTTGGCTGACAGGGACCAAAAAGATGAATATGCAAGGATCATTGTACAAATTGTTTTTTGAATGCATTCATTAAATTAATAATTCATTTATAAAATTTCAGTAAAATAAACACAGCAGAAAAACTTTGAAGAAGGTTTACCTTTACCTATTTTAATATAATTTGGTCACATTCAGTGGGCCGGAGTAATAGGCCCAAAGGGCCGTGTGTGGCCCCCGGGCCATAGTTTGCCCATGTCTGGCATGTCTGTTAGCTTGTAGTAGCATTAGTACCAGAGAAGGCTGAGTACTGCAGTAGTAGTATTATTACCAGAGAGGGCTGAGTACTACAGTAGTAGTATTAGTACCAGAGAGGGCTGAGTACTGCAGTAGTAGTATTAGTACCAGAGAAGGCTGAGTACTGCAGTAGTAGCATTAGTACCAGAGAGGGCTGAGTACTACAGTAGTAGTATTAGTACCAGAGAAGGCTGAGTACTGCAGTAGTAGTATTAGTACCAGAGAGGGCTGAGTACTGCAGTAGTAGTATTAGTACCAGAGAGGGCTGAGTACTGCAGTCCTCTGTCTCACTCTCAGAGAAGAGGAGTCCATCTTTAATGAGCACGGCCAAAGCTCGCAGCATAAACGACACAAACAGGTTCAAGTGGATGTAGTTCCTCGTGCAGCGCAGCCTCCTACAAAATAAAAGAACAGAAAACATCAGCCTCGTATAAATTAAAAGCACAAGGAAGTCAGCCTCCTACAAAATAAGAGCACAGTAAAGTAAAGCAAGTACATTTAACCAAGCCCCTACAAAGTAAAAGGCCAAATCAGGCTCCTACCTTAAACTTGAACATTCTTCAAAGTAAAAGTATGACAAAATCTATCTCAGGCTATCTATCAGGCTCCTACACAATAAAAGCATAAGGTGAGACTGCTAAAAGCAAAACACCACAAAACCTCAATCTCCTACACAATAAAAGCATAACAAAATCAGGCTCCTACAAAAAAAAGACATGAACAGTGAGATGAAGAAAATCACACGTGAGTTTCCTACAAAATAAAAGTGTAGTGGTCTTGGGCAGCACAGCCTTCTGACCTAAGATTAATCAGACCTACAAAATAAAAGCACATAAATCCTCCTTCAAAATAAAAGCACATACATCCTCAGACCCCTTCAAAATAAAAGCACACCCCTGTTCAGACATAAAGAATGTCAGAATTGTGGTGTTTGACCTGAAGCTGCAGACGATGATGGAGCTGGAGAGCAGAGACACCAGAGACAGACTGTGTCCAACTGTCGAGAGAGTCCACACCACTTTGTAGAAGAGTAACTGTGAACAGCAGCATAGATACAGGTTAAATGTAAGAACACTATTTATTTTTATTTATTTATTTGAGTGGGAAATGCGTATTAATGAACAAATATGAAAACATCAATGTAAATACACCAGATAATAGTCAAAGGCTAGTTTTCGTCTGTTGTCCCAGGGGCTGGGGTCACAAAAAGGGTCAAGTTAAAAATTGCACTACATTCACTGCACAGTTCCCCTGGTTGCCAATTCCACACAATTGCACATTCCATTCATTGCACATTAAAATAATTGCACAAATACACTTATTGCACCATACAAAATATTGCACATTCCATTCATTACACAACCCCTATATATTCTACACCCACCCCCTTCATATTTTGCCCAATACATGCAAATATCTCTCTGTGACTAAACCAGGACTGAACCTGTACTGAACCTGGACTGAACCAGGACTGAACCAAGACTACACCAGGACTACAGCAGAACTGAACCCAGACTAAACCAGGACTGAACCTAGACTGAACCAGGACTAAATCAGGACTGAACCTGGACTGAGCCAGGACTAAACCAGGACTAAACCATGTCCTTTATTTTGTGCTCAAACAGGACTGAGGATTCTGTCAGAGCGTATAATCTCATTGGTTCCTTGTGATTTGACAGTAAATGAGTCTGAATAATCTTATCTAAACTTAGAGCGATATCACACACAGATCTGGAGTGTTATAGAGAGGACATCAGTCTGAGCGGCGGACATGTTTCTAAGGTTAGAGCAGTAAGGTCAGGTGTCATTCTGTTAAAGCACAAGTTTACTTCCATAATCACATTGGCTACAGTCATTTGAAAGTGCAGATGAGCCAAAGGACTCAGGCCGAGCGTGAGACAGAGACTGAGGTCAGGTGACAGGGCAGTTAGACAACGGTCAACCACATGGTTTAGAACAGACATGTCAGACTCAGGCCCGTGGGACAAATTTGGCCCTCAAAATAATAATATTTGGCCCATGAAATCATATGAAAATATGTATTAGATCTGGCCCGCTGGCCACCGCGCCAGTATAGCGCATGCACCTCTAATACTACGAATCCCAGAATGCTTTGCAAATATCTTGGCCCCCACCACTTCTGTTGACACCCCTTAGCATCTGCTCCCTTTCGCCTCACTCAAATTTAATCCACCCCTTCTGAAAAACATCTAGATCAGGGGTCACCCACCTTTTTGAAACCGAGTCATATGAAGGGCGACCAGTTTGATTCGCTCTTCTGAAATGACAAATATGCTCAGTTTTCCCTTGTTACACATTATTTAATAATAATTAATGATAATCATCTCTGAAAACACTGATCACGTTCATGATTTCTCACAATCAACAATGAGCAAGGGGGAAAACAGATATCAGTATCAGCACTTTAACTTGATAAATCTCAGAACTTGTTAAATTTCAGATGATCACTTCATCTCATAGTGTCCCATTTTCACAGGCCACTGACAAACCTTTTTAACGAAACAAACTATTTTGCACCATGTTTCAAAAGTTATCAATTATGTAATGTTAAAGAAAAATCAGCTTGCATATTTTTAAATAAATCTCTGTTGCTGTTTATGATTTTTTTTTTTTTTTTCTCTGGTCTCGTGAAAAAAAAAAAGTTATTTACCTGAAGCTGCCTTTATCTCACGTGACTTTCCTGCCGTAGTTTACGTCTGGTGGTAGTTTACGTGGTGGTAGTTTACGTCCTGCCCGTAGTGTGCGTACTGGTGTGGTAGTTCGCTCGGTAACTTTTGTGACACGTAGTGAAATGTCCCTCCACATTTGTGCCGCTTTTTTTTCCGTCGCCACAGTCGCCGAGCAGATGAGACACACGCAGGTTTATTTTACAGTCGTGAAACTACATTCAGAGCTAATCTTCACAGCGCTCGCGAGCGGAAGCACTGGTTTTGTCACGCGCACAATACTGACCTTTGACCTGAGGAGGTCAGAGTTCACCTTAACTTTTCTAAACTTCATGTATAATGAATATATTTTTAAGATGTTATCATTTTTAAATCTATATAAATGTAAGGGTAATTTTAAAAAAAATAGCAACAGAATAAAATAAAATTTTAGATGCAGCTCATTAGTGAGTTGTGCTATTTTTAGAAGCGGCCTGCGGGCGCCTCATGTGGGCCTTGGGGGGCGACCTGGGTGCCCGCGGGCATAGGGTTGGTGACCCCTGATCTAGATGTTGTTGAACTTTTTCAATAAATATTTAGTTTGGCCCGAGACTTAGTCACAGTTTTTAATATTGGCCCTGTGAATTTGAGTTTGACACCCTGATTTAGAAGATGCACAAGACACATTTCCATATGAGCTCAGTGACTAAAGTATTTATGATTTAGACCTGGTTTAGTCCTTGTTTAGTCCTGATTTAGTTCTGGCTTAGTCCTGCTTTAGTTCTGGTTTAGACCTGGTTTAGTCCTTGTTTAGTCATGGTAAAGTCTGGTATAGTTCTGGTTTACTCCTGATTCAGTCCTGATTCAGTCCTGGTTTAGTCCTGGTTTAGTCCTGGTTTAGTCCTGGTTTAATCTTGGTTTAGTCCTGGTTTAGTCCTGGTTTAGTCTTTGTTCAGTCCTGGTTTAATCTTGGTTTAGTCCTAGTTTAGTCCTGGTTTAGTCCTAGTTTAGTCCTGGTTTAGTCCTGGTTTTAATCTGGTTTAGTCCTGGTTTAGTCCTGGTGTTAGTCTTTGTTCAGTCCTGGTTTAATCTTGGTTTAGTCCTAGTTTAGTCCTGGTTTAGTCCTGGTTTGGTCCTGGTTTAATCTTGGTTTTGTCCTGGTAGTCTGGTTTAGTCTTTGTTCAGTCCTGGTTTAATCTTGGTTTAGTCCTGGTTTAGTCCTATATAATTTATTAATCTGTTTTAAATAGTTTGATGAGTTTTAGAGTCCTTTTTCAGTTTTGAATGGAACATGTCTGAACCCTCATGATGAAGCACTGTCCTCTCTTTTCTAATCCAAACCTACCGTAGAACTTCCTGGTGACAAAGGATGAAGTTCAAAGGTCAGAGGTCACACGTTTGTCTGTCTGTCTCTCATCACCCCCCCTCTCTCTAAGTGTGTCTGACCTCAAGATGGCGCTGGTGTAAACATCTCTCTGGTTTGTGTTTGAGTTTTGGGACAAACTGGATCTGTCCTCTTTTCATGTTACAAAACCGAATGTCGACAGAATCCTTCAAATAGTTGAGAAACGTCCAAAAGAGCCTCTGCCCAAAAACAGTCACCGAGGAGGACTAAACCCGAAACCCCACCTGACCCTGTCCTCTGCCCCTCGACCCTCTCCTCTGCTCCTCTGACCCTCTCCTCTGCTCCTCTGACCCTCTCCTCTGCTCCTCTGACCCTCTCCTCTGCATCCTCTGCTCCTCCTCCCTCTCCTTTTAGCTATCTTTTCTTCTTCTCTTCTTCTTCCTCTCCTCCTCCTCCCCTTTCTCCTCTCTATCCCCCTCTTCTTCTCCCCCCTTCTCTCCTCTCTCCTCCTCACTCTCTCATCCTTCCTCTCTCTCATCCCTATCTCCTCCTCTCACTCTTTCGTCTTTCATCTCGTCCCCTCTCCTCCTCTCTTGTTCTCACCTGTGCAGGTTCGTCGGTGATCCTGGAGCTACAGACTGAGGTGGAGGTTGGTGGTAGACTCGGGACCAGCCGTGCTCGGTGCAGTTCCGGCTCAAAACTGCCTAATAAAGAAAAGGAGAGATGACATCACTCGTCTCAACTTTAACTGAAAGGAGTGATGGTCACGTTTGGAGTCATTCTCTCATTTTGACTTCATCTGGTGGAGTATTTTAACACCTGTTGTAACCATAACAGGTTAAAAAAGAGAG
>JAIEZT010000021.1:18068540-18076040 GCA_019594935.1 Periophthalmus modestus
GACGGGGACTTTGCTGTGGATTGGCTTGATAGTGACCAGGTACATCGGCTGTGATTGCTGATAGTGCGGGGATCTGCTGTGATTGGCTGATAGTGACGGGGACTCCGCTGTGGGATTGGCTGATAGTGACGGTGAGGCGTGTACCTGGAACGAGCCCAGTCCCGCTCAACAGGATTTTGGACTTCGACGTTTTGTCGTCTTGATTCACTTAGAACGAGACCACATATTTGTCACATCCAAACATAGGAATCAGCAGCAGAGTGTACTTGCGCCATACGGCCCTAAATGTACCAGAGTAAAGCTTTATGTGACACAGGAGATCAAACGTAGCAGAGTCCATAGGAGCAGAGTCAAAGCAGCAGAGTTCAGAGAAGTAGAGTCAGGAGGAGCAGAGTTCGGTGGAGAGCAGGACCGAGTCGAGGAGCACGTTCAGATGAGCAGAGTCTGAGGAAGAGACAGGAGCGAGTCAAGGAGCAGAGTCCAGAGAGCATAGCCAGAGGAACAAACAGGAGCAGATCCAAGGAGTAGAGTCAGAGGAGCAGAGTTAGAGGAGTTCAGAGTCAGAGGAGCAGACAGGCCATTCTTGTACTTGTACTGTGAACCTGTTTGTTTCCTCCGACGTTGCTGCAGCAAACCTTCTGCACCACAGATTTGAATGATGCTGATGAAGAACAGTAGTTTAACTGTTAAAAATATAAACAGACCTGGTTCAGGGTCCTGTTTAGTCCTGGTTTAGTCCCTGGTTTAGATCCCTGGTTTAGTCAGGTTCAGTCCCTGGTTTAGTAGTCCTGGTTTTAGTCCTGGTTCAGTCCTGGTTTAGTCCTGGTTCAGTCCATGTTCAGTCCTGTTTTTAGTCCCTGTTTCAGTCCTGGTTCAGTGAGGTATTATCCTGTGCTGTACTGACGATGCGACGGGAGCCGCCATGATGGGCCCAGTTGATGAGTCTACTGGGGACCCGGGCTCTCGTCGTCTCCCAACACCTGAAAACCAACACGCCACATTTAATGCTCCAACGTGAAACCTTTTTTAGTGAGGAAATAGACTAAACTAAACTTATTCTTTTTACTTTGAATGTTTTAATTGCACAGAAAAACAGAGACACAGACACCTCCTCGTTTGTGTTTCACTGAAATGCATTGGTTTTGGCTTTTCCACAGTATTGCTGACTGATGCGCCTCCATGGAGAATTTGTTCCGAAGTATGCTTTTAACTTTCTGCTTCCATGTAGTTTCCAGAAGTTATGCAGTGTTATGCTGTGTTGCTTTAAGTTTATTTTACTAGAGTTTTACTGGACCCCAGCAACTTCGCTTCAATTTTTAGTCCTCAAAATGTCCTTGCATTTGGCTGGCATTTTGAACCAGAGCTGACCTGGCCCATAGAAAAGTGGACTAAGTGAGCGTAACGTCATCCACAGCGTTCAGCTCCAAATGAAGCTCATTGAGGCTGGAGCAGGTATAGGGGCCAATCTGGAGCCGAGTTAAACATTTGGAAATTCAATTGTATCTCATAGCAACCAAAGAGCCAATAACAGAGTGAAGCTGTTAAAAGGTAATGCCCCTTCCTGTCCCCAGCCCGCACTGGTTTAAACAGGGGCGAACCTGGTTGCTAACGCTAGCGGGAGCGACCTCAGGGAAAGAAGGGGCCCTGATTTATCTGGTATTGTTTTAAAGTTTTCATATCTTGATTTAGGAACAAATAGTGCTCACTTCCTACTTGGAATGCGGCTGGTTAGGCAGGTTAGCTTTGATTATTTTATATACAAGCTATGGCCAAGGACGCATGGGGATAGAACCTCAAACTCACGAGTCCATTCAACAGTGAAAGTAGTTTAAGATCTCACCAAGTGTCAATCCAGGTGGTATTCTGTAGATCACCCACACACACATGAAGAGCAGAGGGATCCCATGTAAACAGAGAGAGTGTTAGAGAAGGAGGAGAAGAAGCGAGAGAGAGACCCACACACACATGAAGAGCAGAGGGATCCCCTGAAACAGACAGAAGTGGTTAGAGAACGAGGAGAAGAAAGAGAGGAGAGACCCACACAACACATGAAGAGCAGAGGGATACCTGAAACAGACAGTGCTAGAGAAGAGAGAGAAGAAGAGAGAGAGAACCCACACATCACATGAAGAGCAGGAGGGATCCCTGAAAGACAGAGTGTTAGGGAAAGAGGTGAGGAGAGAGTGTTTTGAAGATTAGAGCAGCAGAGCAAGTGTTATGACCAAGTACGTTTGTAGCTGAGCCAAGGGGACCAAAGGAGGACGAGAGACGATGCACATCAGAGGAGGAGGAAGAGGGGGGTGGAGAGAAAGGAGGAGGAGGAGGAAGAAAAGAAGGGGAGAGGAAGACAGAGAGAGAAAGGAGGCGGACAGAGGACGAAAGACAGATGCACAGACAGAAGAGGTGGCAAGTAGTAGAAGATAGCGAAATGAGAGACAGAGAGAGAGAGAGAGAGGGTGAGCGAGAGAGAGATGGGAGAGAGAGAGAGAGAGAGGTGGGAGAGGGAGGGAAACATGATGACAAGACAGATGCACACAGAGAGGAGGAGATGAGGAAGAGAGGGGTAGGAGATGAAGGAGAGAGATGAAGGAGAGAGAGAGAGGAGGAGGGAAGAGGACAGATGGAGGAGGAAAGAGTGGGACAGAGGAAGATTAAAGATGCAAGGAGGAAGAACAGGAGAGATGAAAAGGGGAGGAGTGAGAGGGAGTAGAACAGAGATTTCACACTAAAAGACAAACATGAACAGCAGAGTTTATACTGACACTTCAGATGGAGACAGATGAGGAAGATGGAGAACAGAGAGAGGAAGGGGTGAGAATAATGCAGGCAGCTATTGTTTTTAGCCTGATTCACACTGCATAAGCATCTGAGCTGCTAATAGGACTAATGTGAAACTTGTCAAAATGAATTAGAAACGGGCCTCAGATCATCCTCAATACGTGACCAATGTCCTCTACTCCTCTCTCCCCCTCCACTCTGCTCTCTCTCTTCTCCTCTCTTCTCTATCTTCCATACTTTCTTCTCGCTCTCTCACCTCTCTCTCCCTCTCCCTCCTGTTATTCTGGTTTGGGATCTTTCAGAGTCAGTTTGATTTTGCTTTGACCCATAAAGTCTTAGTCTCCATAAGACAAAAACTACTGACCTGCAGGAACCAGGATGTAGATACAGGCTGATTACTGCACAAAAAAGACTGTGCTTGAGATAAACCCAGGACTAAACCAGGACTGAACCAGGACTAAACCAGAACTAAACCATGTCTGAATCCAGGACTAACCAGGACTGAAACCAGGACTGAACCAGGACTGAAACCAGGACTAAAACAGGACTGAACCAGACGAACCAGGACTAACCAGGACTAAACCAGGACTAAATCAGGACTGAACCAGGACTGAACCAGGACTAAACCAGGTCTAAAACCAGGACTGAACCAGGACTAAACCAGGACTAAACTAGGACTGAACCAGGACTAACCAGGACTGAACCAGGACTAAACCAGGACTGACCAGGACTGAACCAGGACTAAACCAGGACTGAACCAGGATGAACAGGATTAAACAGGACTAAACAGGACTGAACCAGGATTAAACCAGGACTGAACCAGGACTAAACCAGACAAAACCAGGACTGAACCAGGCTTAAAAACAGACTAAACCAGACTAATACAGGACTAAACTAGGACTAAACCAGGACTAAACCAGGGCCAAGTCTTTCCTCATTTGTACAACCACCCTTAACCCTGTCTTACTTTACCATTACTTTTCAATATGGGGTATTAAATGAAATTACTTGTTAGAGCAAGTTATAGTTTACCATGTTAGAACGTCCCCCTCATCAAAAACTACCTGAAAAGGTTTTAGATGTATCAGTGTTTGAGTAATCTTTACTGATCTCTCATGGACCCTATTCAAATCCTCCTTACAACCTGTTCAAGGCTCCACCCACAAGCCATCGTCACCCACGCCTCCCACACGGCCCGTTTTCCCAGAAAGATACAAACCACCCATAAAAACTTCACAACTCATACTTTAATACACCCTTGGTGGCCTCATGGCCTTGTAGACCTTGAAGGTTAGTTAAAGCAGAGGTGTCCAAACTGTGGCCTGGGGTCCTAATGCGACCCTCAGACCAATTTTGTATTCTGCTCAGCGAGCTCTATTGATCAGGCATTTTTAGCCTCTTAACTATTACTATTACTTTACAGTACTGACCACCGCTCTGTGGCCCTCCACCTGTGGCCCTCCACCTGTGGCCCTCCACCTGTGGCTCTCCCTGCCCATCCACCTGTGCCCTCCCTGGTTGACCCTTCACCTGTGGCCCTTCACCTGTGGCCCTTCCACCTGTGTGACCCTTCACCTGTGAGACCCTCCACCTGTGACCCTCCACCTTGTGGCCCTTCACCTGTGACCCTTCAACCTGTGGCCCTCCGCTGTGGCCCTTCGCCTGTTGCCCTCCGCCTGTGGCCCTCCGCCTGTGGCCCTCCGCCTGTGGCCCTCCGCCTGTGGCTCTCCGCCTGTGGCCCTCCGCCTGTGGCCCTCCGCCTGTGGCCCTCCGCCTGTGGCCCTCCACCTGTGGCCCACCACCTGTGCCCTTCACCTGTGGCCCTCCACCTGTGGCCCTCCACCTATGCCCTTCACCTGTGGCCCTCCACCTGTGGCCCTTCACCTGTGGCCCTTCACATGTGGCCCTTCACCTGTGGCCCTCCGCCTGTGGGCTTCGTCAGAAAAATGTTTGGACACGCCGAGAAGAATTAAAGATGAGAGTTTTAAATATAAATCCTCACCCCAGCCAATGCCACGTACACGGCCAGTCTGATGCAGTAGCTGTGGACGACCACAGAGGGTGTGCAGGTACCCGACCCTCCACCAGGAGCAGAAGAAGTTAGCCATCACAAAGTAATTAAACAGGACCACGCTTGCCTGTACACCCCACCTAAAGAGGGCGCAAGAGAGTCAAGGATTATATACAGAGCCTTACACCCCACCTAAAGAGGGCGCAAGAGAGTCAAGGAGTTATACAGAGCCTTACCACCCCACCTAAAGAGGGCGCAAGAAGGAGTCAAGGGAGTTATACAGAGCCTTACACCTCCACCTAAAGAGGGCGCAAGAGAGTCAAGGAGTTATACATAGCCTTACACCCCACCTAAAGAGAGGGCGCAAGAGAGTCGGGAGTTTATACAGAGCCTTACATCCCACCTAAAGAGGGCGCAAGAGAGTCAAGGAGTTTATACAGAGCCTTACACACCCCACCTAAGAGGGCGCAAGAGAGTCAAGGAGTTATACAGAGCCTTACACCCCACCTAAAGAGGGGCGCAAGAGAGTCAAGGAGTTATACAGAGCCTTACATCCCACCTAAAGAGGGCGCAAGAGAGTCAAGGAGTTGTATACAGAGCCTTACACCCCACCTAAAGAGGGCGCAAGAGAGTCAGGGAGTTATACAGAGCCTTACACTGACCTAAAGGGGGCGGGAGGAGTGCAGCACAGGTCATGAGTCTATAAATAACTGGATAGGGCATTGCTGCTTAACCCTTGAGTTGGATTATTTATTGGCCACTCTTTGGTACTGCAGAGAAAAATCCCTCCTGCCCAGAAAAATGTTTTCCCATAAGCGCAATGTAAAAACACAAACTGCACATGCTTGGCTGACAGGGACCAAAAAGATGAATATGCAAGGATCATTGTACAAATTGTTTTTGAATGCATTCATTAAATTAATAATTCATTTATAAATTTCAGTAAAATAAACACAGCAGAAAAAACTTTGAAGAAGGTTTACCTTTACCCTATTTTAATATAATTTGGGTCACATTCAGTGGGCCGGAGTAATAGGCCCAAAGGGCCGTGTGTGGCCCCCGGGCCATAGTTTGCCCATGTCTGGCATGTCCTGTTAGCTTGTAGTAGCATTAGTACCAGAGAAGGCTGAGTACTGCAGTAAGTAGTATTATTACCAGAGAGGGCTGAGTACTACAGTAGTAGTATTAGTACCAGAGAGGGCTGAGTACTGCAGTAGTAGTATTAGTACCAGAGAAGCTGAGTACTGCAGTAGTAGCATTAGTACCAGAGAGGGCTGAGTACTACAGTAGTAGTATTAGTACCGAAGAATGCTGAGTACTGCAGTAGTAGTATTAGTACCAGAGAGGGCTGAGTACTGCAGTAGTAGTATTAGTATCCAGAGAGGGCTGAGTACTGCAGTCCTCTGTCCTCACTCTCAGAGAAGAGGAGTCCATCTTTAATGAGCACGGCCAAAGCTCGCAGCATAAACGACACAAACAGGTCAAGTGGATGTAGTTCCTCGTGCAGCGCAGCCTCCTACAAAATAAAAGAACAGAAAACATCAGCCTCGTATAAATTAAAAGCACAAGGACGTCAGCCTCCTACAAAATAAGAGCACAGTAAAGTAAAGCAAGTACATTTAACCAAGCCCCTACAAAGTAAAAGGCCAAATCAGGCTCCTACCTTAAACTTGAACATTCTTCAAAGTAAAGTATGACAAAATCTATCTCAGGCTATCTATCAGGCTCCTACACAATAAAAGCATAAGGTGAGACTGCTAAAAGCAAAACACCACAAAACCTCAATCTCCTACACAATAAAAGCATAACAAATCAGGCTCCTACAAAAAAAAGAACTGAAACAGTGAGATGAAGAAAATCACACGTGAGTTTCCTACAAAATAACAGTGTAGTGGTCTTGGGCAGCACAGCCTTCTGACCTAAGATTAATCAGACCTACAAAATAAAAGCACATAATCCCTCCTTCAAAATAAAAGCACATACATCCTCAGACCCCTTCAAATAAAAGCACACCCCTGTTTCAGACATAAAGAATGTCAGAATTGTGGTGTTTGACCTGAAGCTGCAGACGATGATGGAGCTGGAGAGCAGAGACACCAGAGACAGACTGTGTCCAACTGTCGAGAGAGTCCACACCACTTTGTAGAAGAGTAACTGTGAACAGCAGCATAGATACAGGTTAAATGTAAGAACACTATTATTTTTATTTATTTATTTGAGTGGGAATGCGTATTAATGAACAAATATGAAAACATCAATGTAAATACACCAGATAATAGTCAAAGGCTAGTTTTCGTCTGTTGTCCCAGGGGCTGGGGTCACAAAAAGGGTCAAGTTAAAAATTGCACTACATTCACTGCACAGTTCCCCTGGTTGCCAATTCCACACAATTGCACATTCCATTCATTGCACATTAAAATAATTGCACAAATACACTTATTGCACCATACAAAATATTGCACATTCCATTCATTACACAACCCCTATATATTCTACACCCACCCCCTTCATATTTTTGCCCAATACATGCAAATATCTCTCTGTGACTAAACCAGGACTGAACCTGTACTGAACCTGGACTGAACCAGGACTGAACCAAGACTACACCAGGACTACAGCAGAACTGAACCCAGACTAAACCAGGACTGAACCTAGACTGAACCAGGACTAAATCAGGACTGAACCTGGACTGAGCCAGGACTAAACCAGGA